>PVHY01004334.1:0-95273 GCA_004024945.1 Uropsilus gracilis | reverse complement strand
TTTGGTTGGCACAATGCATGTCAGATCCCAACTTCATTCTCTTGCTCCTTCTCCATACGTTCATCAGGATATCATTATGCTTCTTGCCTATTTGTAAAAGTGTAATATCAGAGCAAAAATTATTACTTATTATTTTTACTTATCTCTTTTGAGACACTCTTAAAACGCTTATTAAAAGAGCTTTATCCATTTGATTGCTTCCTTTCTTCAGGCAAATCAACCACTTCCTAATTTTGTTAATCAAAATAGTCTGAATTATGTAACTAGCCACATCAGTATTACATCTGCTAATACCAGAGAGTCCATCCCTCATTCTAACTGAACTGCCTTTTCAATTCCAAAACTTGGGTCAAATATATCTTCTACTTTTCTTCTTCCTTCTTTTCTTTCTCCTTCATTCCTTCTGCTGTTTCTTTTTTGTTTTGTTTTTAACTAAAGAATTAGTTTATGAAATCAGCCAGGCCCAATACAATATTGTCAGATAAATGATTATTGTCTCTTCTCCTTTCTTTTTTTTCACATTTAAAAAAAATTATGTTTTACTAAGTAGGTGATTAAGGTAATATTTGAATATCCTCAATGGGTTTTACCACCAACCACCAAATTACCCATATTTCACCACCATAGTACTTTATGTTTCCTTCTTTCTTCTTAATTCTTCCCAGCCTTCCCCTCTCTGGTGCTTCAGTTCTGTAGTGAGCTTTTGAGATTCAATTTTAAGTTTTTATGCATCTGACAGACAGAGAAGGGAAACCATAAAATATGCCTCTCAAAGTTACCAGTGGAGTTCTTAGGAGTACAAAATCATCACTAACAATTCATGAAATCCTAAAATGCTTTAGGTCACACACAAGAAAAGAATTAACATAAGTCTCAGAGAAAGTCACATAATATATTTAGATAGATTTTTCTCATAATCTGCTTATTATGAACCCAAGACCCCAAAATATAAATTGAGAGTGTCATTGCTTAACGTAATTACTTATTTCCATTTCTCCCCATTGTAAGTGGATCCAACCCTCTTGGGCTATAGCAAAAAAATGGGAAAAATGATTAAAAAAACAAGCTGTTAACAAGATTGTTCCTATTCAAGAATCTTTTAGCCAACACTAAGAATGCCATTGTTTCACTTTTTCTAGTTTATGATGTTCCTTCTTTTACAGTAATGTTAAACAAATTAATAGCAAGTACTGCCATGTAAATACAAAGTGGTGTAACTTATTACTTGATTAATATGACTAGGAGAAGAAATAAAGTATAATCTACAAGGATTTTAAAATATGTTGATTTGATTTTACATAGAAAGAATTTAAAAAGCTAACCTGAGCTTTTTTTTTCTTTTTCTTTTTTTCTTTTTCCTTTTTTTTTTTTTTTTTTTTTTTTTTTTTTTTTTTTTTTTTTTTTTTTTTTTTTTTTTTTTTTTTTTTTTTTTTTTTTTTTTTTTTTTTTTTTTTTTTTTGATCTTAGCCAGTCATATCTAAAATCCTTCTTAGGTGGTAGAAGTTTACTTAGAATTTTACTAGATCCATTCTTCCCTCCTAGTTTTCTTAAGCTCTTTAAATATAAAGAACTAGGTCTTTCTTTCCCTTTGTCTTTTGCTAATAGAGGTTGATAATGATGTTTCTGTTTGGGTGGAGACAATTTCATCAGATGAATTTTATTTTATTGTTCAAGAATACACTAACTTTCAGAGCTTTTGTTTTATTGATGGGATATGAAATGTTAGAACAGAAGGAATCTTCCTGGTCATTGTTGAGCTTTCTCTTTTTGCCAACTTTTCACCATAACAATGCATTCTCCTCTAGGACTGTGACCAGAGGATCACAAAATATTATTTTTAGATTATCAAATTTTGTATGCCAGGAGAAACAAATTATTAACTATAATTCTCAGCTTTATATTTAGAGCTGATCTGGGCCTCAATTTATGATCTTACCTCTCAGTTTCCTAAAATATGCATGGGTTTTGAAGTTTACTTTATAATCAGCCCTGCCCTCTATACCTTGCCATTTCTCCCAGCCCAAATACCCTGGCTAATTATATGACTCCTCTCTTTTCCAACTTCTACATGTGAGGAGGAAGATACATCCTTTTACCCGAAGACAAAATTAAGACTTTTTTCTTTGACTATAATACCAATTTGGAGATACTTATCCCATCAGTTAAAAAAATCCATTGTTTGATTTATTTTCAATCTCTTTACTAATTTCATCGATTCAGCCTACATATTGTTATATATCTTTAAATTTGACTCTAAAACTTATCCTCCAACATAGTATCCTGCTTTAAAGTTCAGTTAGTAATTAGTCAATGCCTACTACCTTATACTCAAATGAATCAAAGTATTATTGGTTATAAAATGCACCAAGATGTATGTTCAACTAAAGAGTTAAAAAGAATTAAACTATGGCATGCCATTGATCTTAAGACACATTCCAATTTCAGACATCTTAAGTTATTAAAAATGTGCATTTTTAAATTGATGAAATATGCATATGCTTGCCATGAGACATGCTAGAGATGTAGAAATGACTTAGATTGTTGTCATAGCTCTTGAAAAGCCTGTGTACCTTTACTTTAAGGAGCACAGAGTTCTCTCACCACAAATGAAAGGAATGTTAAAAATTGAGAAAAGTTATCTTAACCGTAGAGAGACACCTCATATTTGATTATCTGCTTGCATTATATATGAGTTTTACTATGCAGTTTTTGACTAAGTTCTCTGCAGTATTAAGCAATTTTGGACCTGTGCTTAGTCACAAGTCACATTTGTATAATGTTGTTATTTACAAAGAATTGTATGGTTTCATATGCAAGCAAATAGTGATATTCACCTACCAAATATAATATACTATGGTAAATTTTCAAATCATCTTAGTTTCACTAATATACATTAGTCAGAACTTTGACTCATTTATAATACTAAGAAATAATCAATGGATAGGTGAATGCTGAAATCAGCTAGTTATCAATTTTGTGGCTGTAGAAATAGTGACTTAGAATATGGTTTGGAAAAGATGGAAACTATTTCACATGCTGGAAGAAATCTTTAGCATATATTGTGCCCTATGCTAATACTAACTATAACTTCAGTTGGGAAGATGATATTAATATAGATACGATGATTAAACTAACATCTATTCATGAATGAAAAAAGAATTAGAAACACCTATTTCTTCTACTGCTTTCCTCACTTTCATAGACACATACACAGAAAATAAACTATGTCTTTATATTGTACAATTCTGTTGAAATTGGATTGGTCACAGACTTGTTGTGTTTAAATTAATCCTTTTCCTGGTACTGATAAGTACATGAATCCTTTTTGATTACTGCTATTTGTGACAATTCTGGGCTAAAGTAGAAAATTTCCTGAGAAGTAAAAAGTGGATACCCATGAGTGAAGTCATGAAATCAGAGAAGGAGATTAGCAGTGCTTGATATAGACTTTATAGAGTCTCCTTCATTTCCCTGAGCCCAAGGTGAAACTAAGAGTTTTAAAACTGGTTTAGAACAAGAAGTTACTATGGGACAAAAATAAGCTAAATAATATGAATATTTGTTCCATGTGAGCAAGTCATATCTAAGAAAAGAATGCAACGATTTATCACTTAAATCTGCATATAGAATATCTCAAACTAAAGTTAGCATTTCTTTTACCCAACTTTACATAGACTGTGTGTATGTTTCTCACTCTTATCCAGGGCAGATAAGTACAGTTAAGAGCAGGATTTATTTTTCTGTACTTGCTTATAAGTAATAGTTGAGCAAGTCTAGCTCTATTGAAATAATTAATCAGATGTTAGCAAAAGTGAAAGTCTAGGAGGAAACAGTTGTTAAAATTGATTAATTTGGGGTCTAATTACTAATGAAACTCATGAAGTCAACATTTATCAAATTATGATGTTTAAAATTATAACAATTTTAAAATGGTGTGTGGATTTCCCCAAAGGATATGCTGTTGCATTTACTTAGATTTAAGCCATGGAATATTCTTATTAAATATTGTTAAAATGCAAATCTGTTTTCTCTCTTGTGCTTTACATGAAGCAATGGATGTTGGTTTTGATCTTTTATGATAACTTTTATTTAATTCTTTTACTTTTTTTGCTGCCACTATATTTAGGTCAATATCTGTAAACCTATTTCTGAGTCTCAGAGAAAACATGTGTAGTTGACTATCAGCCGGAAATCAATTCTCTGGGCAGATTTAAGGCATATCAACCAAACTATAGTTAAGAAAATAAGATATATATATCAGGTCATATTTTAGTCAATCAGCATAGTTTCCCTTATTAGGAAATAACTTATAGATATATATTATGTATAGGCATATATGTAATCTAAGAACAGCCATTTTCACTTAATTTTCTTGTATATAAAGCAAGCACAGTCAACCCCTAGAAGTAGTTGCATAGATATAAAAATTTATGTGCCAAAAACCTACCTAATTCATTTCTGGTTGAAGGAGGAAATTTCTAAAACCCAAACTGGATATAAACATATCAAAGACCCTTTCTATTTCAGATTATCAGGTCTAGAAGGAAATATGTTGTTTTTATCTTCAGGTGACTCTGCTGAAATCACTTAATTTTTTTCTAATTCTGAGTTTATAGTCATATAGTATTGTTATAAGCCACCTCAAAAAGAGTCAAAGTTGAAATGACAAAATGATATATATTCTCTAACCTAAAACATTTAAAATATTGCTACTGAAGTAATTCTATAAGCAGAGTTAATGCCTACTCTGACAATTCGAAGGTATAGTTGAAAGCTTCCACCATGAGTGAATAATGTTGAGAACACTATTTCATTTTAGAAAATGCAGATGAAGTTTACATTTTATTTGAAGGCATGAGATATAATTTAGCATAAAATAAATGCTTCAGTTGTTTTATGTTTCCTAGAAGAATGGATCAGTGTATGGTCACATAGTCATTGCTTTGCATTAAGACATCTTAGGATTCCACGAAGAAACCATGATAGGAACATAGCCTGAGACTCTGCATCTTAAACTCTTAGTCATGAGTGATAGAGAAAAAGTGTTTAGTAATGAAGATGTCTAGACCTAAAATGTACTTACGGAGTGATGATTTTGTTATCTCTGTCTAGGTGATATTGTGATAGGTAAAAATGAATTGAATCATACCTAATATATACTTTTATAACATTGGAAGTCACACAACATTCCTGTATATATTATGGACAAAGACAGAGAGGTGATCAGTACTTGCAGATGATTTATTTGGCACATCACCAAATTTCTTTTGCTTTTGAGAAAACAATTCAAATAGAGTCCCCTTGGTGATGAGTCAGAAGTATGATCATGCAACATAGAAAACGAACTGCTCTATATAGTCTGTATATTTATTGCACCATTGGCAAAAAACATGTCATGGGAATGCTTCTTACTTTCTGCCCAAAGAGAGAGAGAGATGGTTCAGCTATCTCTATATCCACTGTTGGCATATGAGGATGTTCACTAATTCTTTAGCATCTTTATACTGTCATTTTCAAAAGGTTAGAGTAGACAGATATAGAAAATATTGAAACAAATTAACATCACTTCAAAAATGTGTTTATTTTTTAAATTTATTTAGTTATATTTATTCATTAAATCACAACCTCTGTAAATGGTTTTTGGGATACCTTCCCCTCCCTCCTCCCGCTGGTGCCCCTTCCATTCTCTCAAACCCCATTCTTTGTTGTTTGCTAGTCTGTGTTAAGTCCATTAATCTCCTTCTTTCCTATGGCAGTGTTCTTTCATTAGCTGAGGGACTGTGTTGTTGGAAGCAGGCAAACCTTGCTGGTAGCTTTGCAGTCTTAAGATTGTGTTGGGCGACCATTCTATATTTATTTGTGGTCTGTCCATGCTTTCTCATTGGAGGCTGTCTTCTCCAATCCCATCCCTGTTGTTTTGTATTTTTAACTTAAGTTTTTGGTGTCAGATTTAGGGGGTTCTCACCCCCTGCCGGTGTCTGTGAAGAAGTTTCTCTGTGGATACAGGCATCCATGAGTGGCCATTGTAGATCATTTTCTCTGTCTCACTTTGCAGCCCCGCTGTGGGGCCAACATCCCCAGTTCTTGGCCTTCCTCTCCTCTCCCATAGTGTGGTGAGGGGTGCCTTGGATTCCTAAAAGGCATCTCTGAAATGAAGTCTTCGGTCTTCTAGATCTGGAGAGCGCATAGGTACACCTCGTAACATCATGTTTCCATAGTTGATTCTCCTGTCTTGCATGTACTGGTTATCTCAATTGTCCATCTGATTTGTCCAGCTCAGGCTTGTGGGCTGGATTTTTACCTGGTTTCCTCACCCGTTTTATGATGGGGCTTGGGTTATATATGTTCTTCCTCCTCCTGAAGACTAGCTGGAGTGAGAGTGAAATGGGAGAGGCATTCCCTGCTCCTGTCCGCAAGCCAACAACTTCCTGCATGGGGGTGGGACCCGGATGGTTGAGCAAGTGTCCTCCCAAGCCCTCCCCCCCCCCCCCCGGCTGGGGGAACATGCCCCAGTTGATCCAGGCTGCACAAGGGTGTCCTGTTCAACAATCATCTGCTGGTGGGTGGGGCTAGAACCCCACACATTTCCCCTCTCCTGGGCTCTCTCCAGGCTTTGGGGGGCTTACCCAGGGGTCATCACCGCCTTTCCCCCCCCCCCCACTAGCAAGAGAGTTTCAATGGCCTGGGAACCCGGGTGGGCAAGTAATCTGCTTAGGTTGCTTGCTGGGGGCAGAGCTCAAGTCCCCGCCCTGCCCCCACACTGACTCCTCCTTTCATGGGGCATGGCCCAGATTGCTGGGCAAGCACCCTTCCAAGCCCTCCCTGGGGTTGGGACTGGGGAAAACATGCCCCAGTCAATCTGGGCTGCAGATGGCTGCCCCACGTGAAACAACTATCCACTGGAGTATGAGGCTAAACCCCACCCATCCCCCCTCCTGGGTTCTCCAGCTTTTGGGGGGTTTTTGCAAGGGTCATCGCCACATTTGCTCCCCACTGGGAGTTGCAACCAGCTGCCAGGCTGGCTGCTGGGTGCAGAAGCCCCAAAACCCCTACACACCTATCTCACACACCCACCTCAATCTCGCCGAGGCACATCCCTAATGGTCCCCTAGCCCCCAGATGTTGGGAACCACCAACATCTAGGATGTTGAAAACAGCCACAATGGCTGGCCATGGGAGACATCCCTAACATCCCTAGAATAGGTTTATTCAGGTTGGAGTAAGCCCGAAGGGGGACCCCCAACCCCCACCCTGAGTCTGCGCCCCCGCAGAAAGGCAGAGGTGCTCAGCCCCTCCTCCTGCCCACATGGAGGTAGAGACCAACTTCCCCAGCCTGAGATCCCTGGGTCCAGAGTCCCTGAGACCCTGAGGTCCTGGTGGTATAAGACTCACCCTTTTTTCAAACTTCAAAAGTTTAAAGAAAGGGTCTGGCACTGTGGCTCGTGCCTGTAAGCTTCAGCCTATGAAGCGGCCGGGGCTAGGGATAGCGGTTCGAGTCCCTCCTGGGGCCCATAGCGAGACCTAGTTCCAAAAAATAGCTGGGTGTGGTGGTGCGCGCCTGTAATCCCAGCTACCTTGGAAGTTGAAGCTGGGGATTGCTTAAAGTTTAAAGGAACTTTTAAACATGTCACTGTAATATTTTCTCAATATTTTTTTCTGTATTTTAGTTATTTCCAAATTGGAATCAACTTGCATGTCTATTTGACTTTAGAGTCTGTAAGTCAGTGAAACTACATTTTTCAGTCTTCTGTGTTCTTCAGAACATGTACTTTATATTGACATACCTTCAAAATTAGTAAATATTTACTTTTTCTGTGTTTGTTGCTGTTAAGACCAGTTAATGAAACTTTCATTTCAGAAGTTGAAGCTTTTCTGACCTATTTTTTTGTTTATTCTGTTATTTTTGTTACTCCACTTTTGAGATTCTACATTGTTCACTCATTAGTCATCTCATAAATTTTTTTTATTCATAAATTCTTGAAGATATTATAATAGTTGATTCAAATTCAGTGTCTCCTAACAAACATCTGGACAAAGTCTTGGTCTGTTTGATTAACTGCCTTTATCCTTGGTGATGAGGCACATTTTTCAGCTTCATCACATATCTAGTAAATTTTTATTTTATGTTAGTCATATAAGTGATACATTGTAATGTGTCTGGACTATATCTTCACACTCTGAGGAGTATTATGATCTGTTCTAAGTGGTAGCTAATTTACTGAGAGAGCCTTTCATTCCTCTTAGATTTAATTATTCATTAGAACAAGTGTACACTGGTTAAAACCACAGTCTTCAGAAATAGCCATTTTATAGGTTGTGATTCCACTAGTAGGTCTGCCTTTATTTGGGGGTTTGATCTAATGCACTTGAGGTAAGGACTCTCCCCTTTCCCTAGCCCAGAACTTCAGTGCATCCAGTGATATATCACCCTGGTACCCAAGTAGATATACTGTTAGTTCTTATGTCTCTCTGCTTACACTTGAAAAACAAAATCTTCAAGATTTGTGGTGAATCTCCATGTAAATTCCATATACCATTATGCAGTGTTCATTTTTTTCCTCTGAAATCCTAGTATTTTAGTGGAAAGCATTTTTAATTTCTTAGTCAAGGTGGGTACCCTTCAACTCAGTTTCTTCTGCCTACGCAGGAGGTTAAGACTTGGCACCTGGGGCTCATTTCTTGATTTTCTTCCTGTAAGAATCAGCCCTAAGCTGCCTGTTGCTCATTGTCTAACAGCAGGTTCATCATTAAAGTTTTTTTTTTTTTTCCTGTAAACAATCTGGGATGAGCTTGTCATGGCGCAAACTAGAAAACATATATATCTTTTTAATCTATAATTACATTTTGGTTGTATCAAATGATTTCTGTATGTACTTTCTCAGTAAAACTCTCAGAATCATCACAATGTTCCAACAAATAACCTTTATCCATAATAACATATAAGTGTGTTTTCTTAATTAAAGTAGCTAACCATTATGTTTCATTACTGTTTCCTAATGTTTTTCAACATATTTTTAATCTGATTCCTAATAAAAAGCATAACTTAAGTATTAACACTTGGAGGCCTAATTGTCCTGTAAATTTGGCTCATCACAAATGAAATTTTGCTTATAAAAGAAATTAAGGGAATGTTTCTTGCTAGTTTCAGTTGTAGTCTTTCAAGAAATCCTTACTGCCTTGGGCAGTGAAAAATGTTAATAGTTGGAAAATATCATTTAGTTTGCTTCATTAAAACCATAAAATCAAATTGGATCTAAATAGTTCCTCACTTGAAAATGATCAATCTAAGGTGATGTTTATAAGAACATTTTAAAGGCCCTCTAGATCACTTATGTCCAATAATTGTAATGATTTGTTTTGTATGTTACTAATTATAGTGGTTTAAATAAAATTAATCTATATAAGATACAAATATAGACATTTTGCTGACATTCAGAGACATTTATAGGGTTTTGATTACTTTCAATGATAAAACAAAATCATTCAGAAGACTGATTATTCCTCTTTATATCTAATATTCACTCTGCACTTGCAGTTGTTATAAGTAGGAATTTCATGTCTTTATAAACAAAATGTACTAAATTGAGTTCAGGTAATATGCTGGTTATTGGAAACATGTCATCTGTTAAATTGATTTGTGTTAGTTTATTTAAAAAATACATTTAAATCTAAATGTATATACCCAGGTTTAATCCAGAAACAGAGTCAGCAGCAGACATATTTAAAAATAAATATATATACTTAAGGAACTGACTTAAACAATGTGGGAACTGGCCATGTTAACCTGAACCCCACAGGCAAATGACCAGTGGGGGTAGGCTGGAGCTTTCAAATGTGGAGTGAAACTGCCTGTCATAGACTTGCTTCTTTTGCAGAGAAACTTCACCTCTTTAGGTCTTTCAGCTGACCAACTGCCACAATTGTCTAGGTTAATTGCCCTTATTTAAGTCAGCTGACTATATCTATCAAGTATCTTCTAGTAACATATAGGAAAGTTTTGATTAAATAACTGAGGAACTTAACTACTCTGGTCTTAATTTGTTCCCTCAAAATTCAACAGTTGACAACTAAGCCCTGAGGTGATGAGAGAAAGAGATGGGGTCTTTGGGAGGTGAATAGGTCAAGTGGCAAAAGCTTCAGAAATGTGATTAGTGCACTTAGAAGCAGGCTGAGCAAGGTCCCTTGCTTTCTTCGACCACGTAAGATTATACCTGGAATTCTGCCATGCAGGAGGGGGCCCTCACATGCCTGACCGTACTGTCACCCTCAACTCAAGACTCCAGGCACAAGAAATGTGAGAGATTTCTAATGTTTATAAGCTGGTCACTCTCTGATATTTTGTTATAGTAGCCCAGACAGACATACTAGCCTAGACTAGTGTGAGAGGATCCTATCCTCCCTTTCTGATAGCCTGCTGTATAGATTTGAGACTTGCATTGGCAGTCTGGCAACCCTGTACATCAATTCCTTACACTATTTTTAGCATATATGATACTGATTCTGCATCTCAGTTGTACCCTGATTTTAATAGATTTTAGTACCTAAAGACAGAAAGCTGCACCAGCAGCACCTGAAAATGTTTAAGTGATTTTGAAATTGGGTATTTGGTGGAAGATAAAGGATTTTTGAAGAGTGGGACAAAAAGCCTAGAGTGCCTTGAACAACTGTTCAAGAAATAGGATTGATAAAGACTCTCCTGGCAAGTACTCAGAAGTAAATAGATACATGTTACTGGAAAACTAGGAAAAGCATGTCCTTGTTACAGGACAGAGACTTAGTTTAGTTATATCTTGTAAGCCATGAATATAAATATTTAGTTAAGGATATCCTCAAGTTTAGAATTAATGGCATGACCTGGGTGTCTTCTTGGTGCTTACAATAAAATGTAAAAGAAAACATACAAATGGAGGAAGAACAAAAACAAATTTAGGTGAAAACAACAATAACAAAATCAGAAAAAAAAAAAAAAAAAAACCTAGGTCTTGATTTGGGGAATTATTAGTCTATCCAGGTGGCATGAAATACTATAATTATATGACTAACCAGCAGAAACGTGGGCTTTTAAGAGAAAGTCAAGAGTGTGACTGTATATCTTTTACTCATGCTTTGAAAGAATAAGATAGAGTATTCACATTGAGAACTCTTCTAAAAGATTATGAATGCCTTTTTTATGGTTGTTACTTTCATTAAACATAAAAATTTCTATTTTTTCCAGTGACTACAGTGAAAGCATGTTCAGATGTATTACTTCTTTTGTGCTAACTTTGTTTGTTTTGTTTTGTTTTAAATTGAGGCAGCATGGGTTTATAACACTGCATATGATCACACCCTTCAGGTGTATGTTATCACACAACATCCACCCCCAGGGCACTGAGAATTCTCTATCATAGTACTGCTACCTCATCCCCACTCTGTCTCCCCTTCTACCTCCCACTCTGGTACCTTCAATCACTTTAGCAAAATGCAGAAATAGGGTTGGGGCTATCCTTATGGAGGAGCCTCTCATCGAAATGAAAGACTTACATAGCATACGATGTCCTTGAGAAAGTGGCACCAGAATTGATAGTGATCTTGGGCAAGAGAGAGCAAATAGTGTAGCAGAGGACAGAATATGATGTGATGGCAGAGGGGAGGTCAGATTGACATGGAATCACAAGGCTAGAATGAAAATGCAGGCAGTTGCTAGAATCTGAAAGAGCCAAGGATGAATTCTCCTTTCCACAGCTTCCAAAACAAACCAAGTGATACTTAATTTTAATCTTTTAGACATTCTGAACTTGTAGCCCTCAGAAGTTTAAGGTAATAACTCCATAAATTTATTTTCCAGATATGTTTTATTTCAAATATTTATTTTTCAACCTTGAGTTCCTAAAATAAATACCACCTGTGTAATCATTCTTTTACTTGTAGCCAGCTACAAGTAAAAAAAAGCTACTTTTCTAGTATTTGTTAAGGATTTGTGTCTATAATCCTAAGAGTTATTTGCTGTCAGTTATTGTTTCTTGTGATGTTTTTCCAGCTAGTACTCAAAGATTGAAATGGGAAGTGTTACTTCTAGTTCCTGGAAAAGTTTGTGGAAAATTGATATAAATTATTGAATGTGATATATTAAAACAGTGAAGATTTTGGGGTCTGGGCTTCTTTTTGTGAGTAGTTATTGTTACTATATATTAATATTTCTAATTCAATCCCTTCCTTTGTATAAGGTTACTTAGATTGTTTATTGCTTTCTTGGTTTTGACTGTTGATCACTTTATTAAAAGTATCCCATGTATTTTATCTACTAGTTGGCACATAATTATTTATAGTTTTTATCCTAATATTTTATTTCTGTATCATCAGTAGTCATGTTCCTCTTTGATTTCTAATTACAGTTATATCATTACAAACACAAAAATTCTGCCATTTTCAGCCTACCTGTGACATAAAGCTCACTGACATCTGTTTAAAAAAGAGTTGACTCGTTCCTGACTTAATGAATCAGTTACATAATATGATTCTTTTTCACTATGGATTTTTTTTTTTTTTTGAAGACTAAGTGAGGGCAATGGAGGAACTTATTTCCTACTTTATTCAAAAATTGCTACAAAGCTCAAGTGGTTTATATGATTAGAAAAAGAAAACCTCACTAAATTTAATTAGATTCACTTCCATACTTTCTCATTTTCTCTTAATACAAGTATTTTTCTTACTAAAGTGCTTAATAGAAATATAAATGTCATTAAGGAAATAAAACCATAGCCAAATAGATAATGGAGAAATGTGTCTCTGGGCTGAAAAATGAGCCCAGGGTCAAGATGTAAGAACTTTATTTTCCAATAGCATGTAATTTTAAAGCTTTCCATGAATAGTTGGCTCAGATGCTCACAAAGCAAACTTGGCATTTAGAAGGCTATGATTGTTTCAGAAAATCTTTTTACCTTGATCAGCTCTTAGTGTGACAGCATTTGGAACTCTGCTGTTCAAGTCTCCAGTGCAATAGTTATAAAATTAGTTTTTAATAAAAGAAAACAAAGTCTCTAGAAACAGTTCTAGGAAATATAGCAACCGAGGAAGCATGTATTTAAGAAAGATGTGAAAATTCACTAAGAATATATCCACTGACATACATTAGTTATCATTCCCTCCACCCCCCACACGTTATTATAAGCAACCTTGAAATGAATGTGAGGGTGCATATCTTTGTATTTGTCTTGATTTGATGATAAATGGTTTGAACACTATTAAATATACCTGTTGATCTTTATATATCTTCTTTGGGAAAAATATCTATAGTCTCTGTTCCTTTATCTATTAGATACAATAGATAAGCATTTTCTACTTTATCTCTACCTGTGGATACTGCCATAATCACAATTATATTTCATTTTATATGATTTTAAACTTAAGAGAAATTTGCTAGAGTGATTAGGAACCCCTATAGGAAGACTGATCAATTTAATATGTGCTACATTTTCCCTCTACCTTCAGCCACTTTGTGAATGAGTGCACATACAATGCATTACCTGTGTGGATGGTCTATCCAAGAATCAGGATATTCTCTTAATACAACCTCATTACAACTATTAAATTCAGGAAATTAACATTGATACTTTTTTCCAAAAAAATTACCTATATGTCATTTGGTCTCTTGGTCCTGTAATATTCTTTTATATTTCCATTACAGAATTACTTAACCTTCTTTTTTCCTTTGATGACACTGACCTATTGCAATATTATTTTAACGTTTAATTTTTTAAGAAAATCCTTGAAGAAATAAATACTTGAAGAATTTTTTATTACCAAGTCTGAATAAATAGGTTCTACTAAATATTGCTTGGCATAATGTATGCTAATAATAAGGTATACTAGCCTTGCTCATAACTTTATCGGTGTTTTTATATGGAGACTTCAGGAAACATGGGGAAATTTAAGTAACAAAAATTAGGGCCTCTGCCAAAATTAAGTCTATCCCTATTATGTGAATTTTAATATGAATATAATTAAAAGCTCTATTTTGGTGAATGAAGTTACAATAGAGGAATATACAAAAAAGTTAGCAAGTAAAAAATTTCTAACAAACACTATGATTATGTAAGCTAATTTTAACTTTTTCACCCATTTTAATTTCCTTAGAGAGCAAATTCAGAATGTGTATACTGGAAATGTCTGATCTTGATATGCAAAACTGATCTTGAAATGATATTGTAAATGAAGGAAATGATATCTTACTTGGATTTTATTTTATATGTGAAAGCCATTGTTAAGAACAACGAAGATGAAAAATCATTTTAATAAAAATGTAGTTTAGGCTTTAGTACTCTCAGGGTACAGAGGAAAATGCCTTTACCCTCTGGGTTCCCCTAGCCCTGGTTATGGAACATATTGACAAGAAACAAATTATCCCATATGTATAGAAATTTTGCATAGCTGTAACTTCAAAGGTAAAATGGGGTGAATCAAGGATATATACCAAAGCTAAGTTATCTGGTTTGATAAAGAGAGGAGGGGTTTTCCCAAGACAAGGGAGGGGATGGCTTTATCTCTTTATCTTTACTCTAAAAGTAAACTGATAGGAATTCAACATATGGATTTAAGATGGATAGGGACATAATTTAATGCATAAAAGTACAAATACACAAAAATTGTAGCATATACATTTAGGACTGCAAATACTTTAGTAAAGACAGACATTTGAGTATTTTAGAAACACCCTAGAATTAATTAGTAATTAGTAAAAAACACAATACTATGAGCTTTATGTATATTTTATTGGTAAGAGATGTTACTTGAGAAGACAGGATTTGAAAGTACATATTGACAAAGTAAAGTTGGAGACTGTTAAAAATAAAAATTAAACCCCTAAAAGAAAAGGGTTCCATGAAATATGTAAAATGAGGGAGAAAATATTGAGATGAGAGATTAAAATACTAAATATAACTTAATATCAACATTTCTCTTAAAAATTACTGAGATCACTCATTCAGCAACCCCATGTCATTTATGAACCAAACTTATCAGAGATATTTTTGGATATATTAACAGCAAATATGGTCATGTTTCTGCTCCTGGATAACTTCTAGACTAAAAGCACTGTTCTTGCCATGACATGACTTGTTTTCTCTTGAGAGGTGATGTCAAGGATGGCCAGCCTCTAAAAAAATTCTTTAGAATAATGCATTAGTCACATATTCTAAAAATAATATTTTATAAAAATATATGTATTTATGTACATGTTTTTACATATATGCGCACATTTTTGTATAAATATATTCAGCTTGAAAGACAAATCCTTGATTAGAATATGCAACATTTTTTTATTTAGAGACATTATCTTGTTTATAAAAATTCCATATCTATCTGACTCCTGCTTTCTCCCTCCTGTGACTTGTCTTTAGCACCAATTTGTTGGTCATTAGCACCTCTGTCAAAGGGTAAATACAGGAAATAAAAGAAGAAATAGTTCAATTCAGACCTTCTTGTACACTCATAAAGAAATTAATGAATGAGAATGTGAATTTTATAGAATGAATAAAAGAAAATGGTTGTTTTTTCTAAAACCAGTTCCTTTAAAAAAGCTATGCATAACTTTAAAAAATTAAATATTGAACAAAAAATTGAAGGGAAATGATGTTCCATCCATATTGTCATAATAACAGTGGCCTTCAGTAGTGCTTCTGAAGATTCCTAATGTCAGGAATCCTTTGATTCACTTATATTGACTAGTTTCAACATTTTAAGAAATTTCAGCCAACTAACACCTGTTAAGAGTTTCTCCTATAAATTATGGCAACCATTACTAATAATATGTTAGGCACAGACACTTCAGGCTTTTGAACTTGCCACTGTAACAAATTACCTTGTACTGAATTTCTATAACTAAGCAGTAATTTCCAAGACCTTGTGTTCTATGAAAATATTGGCATCATTTTTTTTCTCTTCATAAAGAATATTGACTTATGAAGCAGACTCTGGAGATTTATGTCCAAATTGAATTTAATAGAAATGAAATTCTTTTACAAAGTTTTTGAGAATAACTTTTCTGTGTATATGCTTTTTAAATTTTTAAAAATTTTTACTTTTTATTGAGATAATATTGGTTAACAACATTATATATTTCAGAGGTATAGGTTCAACAGCTTTTTAAATGTATTTGTTGCTTTTTATTTTTTTAAATATGGACTTCTCTCGTAGGTGAGGTGGTAGATCATTGTAGTTTTCATTTTCATGTCTCTGCTAAGCAATGCTGTGCATTTTCCCTGCATGTGTCAGCCATTTGTATGTCTTCATTGTGAAAGTATTTAGCTGTTTTCCTTATTTTTTGAATGAGTTATGTCTTTTTGTTGTACAAATTTTTAATGTATCTTGGTTATCAGTTCACTGTCAAATGTGTAACACTCAGATATTTTATCCCATTCAGTAGATTGTCTTTAAATGACAGTTTCTTTGATGGTGCTCATTTTTGATTTGACAGTCCTATTTGTTGGTTTGTTTTCGTTTCCCTTGCCATTGATAGTTGAGTGTCCAAAAGACCTCCCTGGATCCAGTGTTGTGTGTGTGTTTTTCCTGTGTTGTCTGTGCTTTCTTCTGTGTGTTTTCAAATTTATTTTAAAAGGGTAAACTTTTAAACAAAAACTTAGAGATTGAATTACTACTTAGTGTCTTTTGACAAATATCTCCACAGCTAAGACAGTTTATTTTTAAAAAAAAAATTATAAGTATAAAAGTAATTTTAAGCAAAAACTTTTTTGATACTGCAAGATGATCCAACTTTCAGCAATTTTATTCCACATGCTGCCATACTCAATTTCCTCTCCTCAGTTGCAATCTACTGCTGAAAGTAATTCCCTTTAAGTAGTAGTAGTAATTGTGAATAGTTTTATGGTGCTATTATGTCCTCAAAATTGTTCTAAAGGTGTTCCATGTATAAACTCATTAACCTTTTCAACAATAAAGGTGGTATTAATTCAATTATGACAAAACTGAGGTAGAGAGCCTAATAATATCACTGTGAGATAGCTAGCTAGCTGAGGAACTTCACTGAGTTAAGGTCATGTTTCCAAAGGTTTCCTCCCCACCCTACTATTTTTTTTTTTTTAAATTGTGGTGAAATGCATTCATAATATAATCTTTACCACCTTACTCATTTAAATATAAAGTTCAGAAGTGTTAATTATATTCATATATTTGTGCAAGCAATTTCTAGATCTCTTTTTACATCAAATCAAAAACTTTATCCATTAAATATTACTTTCTTTCCTCCTCTCCCCTGGCAACAATCATTCCACTTCCTGTTTCTATGAAACTGACTCTATAGGTAAACTGTATAATCAGTCTGTCTTTTCATGATTGAGTTAGTTCAATAAACTTGGTATTCCCAACATCTACACATTTGTAGTATGTGCCAGAATTGTCAGAATTTCTTTCCTTTTTAATGCTAACTGATAGTAATTTATATGTTTATATCACATTTTTGAGGTAATACTGGTTTATGTGTCTTTCAGTGATTGACAGGTTCATTAGAATATATTTTTAAGATTTACACATGTTGGATTATATGTCAGAATTTATTTCCATTTAAAAACTAAATTACATTCCACTGTGTATTATATCACAATTTATATTGAGGTAACTTTGGATTACAACATAGTTTCAAGGGATATATGTTTATATTTTGATATGTGTATAAGTCTAATTTCCACCCATCATCATACAATTCACTCCCATTTACCTCTCCTCATTCCCTCTTTCTCTGGTAATAGTTATTTTACTGTTAGAATCTAAGGTTTTGATTTTTTTATTTCTTCTTTTTTTTATCTTCCACAAATAAGTGAAACTTATGCATTTGTTTTCACTGATATTATAGTTATTTCAATTCCCCTCAAATTCCAAACATGTTATTGCAAATGTCAACTTTTGATTTATTTTTAATAACTGAGCAGTGTTTTGTTGTTATCACTATACCACATCTTATTCCACTCATGTGTCCATGGCTGCTTACACTGTTCTCATAATCTTGACTATAGTTAATGATTCGTCATTGAACCCAGCAGTAGATACACCTATTTGAGATATTATTTTCATATTCTTCAAGTAAATAACAAGAGATGTTTTAATTGGATTATATGGGACTTCTGTTCAGGGACTCTAAAGTGGAAAGTTTATACACTATCTTCCCTAGAGGTTATAACAATATCATTCCAACTAACATTGTACACGGGTTTCCTCTTCTCCACATCCTCACTAATACTTGTTTATTTCTTTGTGATAACAACTGTTCCAAATGGTGTGCTGATATCTCATTATAGTTTTGACTTCTATTTTCCTGATAAGCGATAATGAGTGTCTTTTCTGTCTGTTGATCATATTTCTTTTTGCATGGGTTGTTTTGTAATTTATTCTTTTACCCATAACTGGATCTTTGGGTTACTTTAATTTTTAGCTCATACACTAATGCTGCTATGAACATGGGTATACTCATATCATTTTTAGTTCACTTAGATGTAGACATAAATGTTGAATTGCTGGATCATGTTAATTCTATTAATTTTTTGAGGACAAACCACACTGTAGTCCACAGCAGTTGTACCATTTCCCATTTCTACTGGTACATAATGGTGCAGTTTTCTAGATTCTCACCACCAATACTTGATTTTTGTAGGATTTCCCCCCCCAGAATAGCCATTCTTAGTGGTATGAGGTGGTATTTTGCAGTTATGCTTTGTGTTTTCCTAATGATAACTGATATTCAGCATCTTTCATTATTAAAAAAAATATATTTATTTATTTTTTTGCCACCAGTGCACCATTATCTAATCTTTTGTGCCTACCCCACCCCTGCTTTCTCCCCTCTTCCTCTCTTGCTCATTATTTCAGTTTGGCTGATGATTTTAATTTTTTCTTGTCTGTTTGATTTCCCTATATCTCTCATATAAGTGAGCCCTTTCAGTATTTCTCTTTTTCTTTCTGGCTTATTTCTGCTAGCATGATTCCATCTAGCTCCATCCATGTCACTATAAATTATATGTTTGTCTTTGTTGATACATGAATAATATTCCATTGTGTACACATACCACAGCTTTCAATACATTCATCTATGTTGGGCATTTGAGTTGCTCTCATATCTTGGCTATTGTAAATAATATTGCAAAAAACATCCAACTTCAGAAGTTCTTTTGAATTAGTGTTTTTGATCCTTTATGTAGATTCCTAGTAGTGGGATTGCTAGATTGAATGGTAGCTACATTTTCAGTAGTTTGCAGGGTCTCCACACAAATTTTACTGTGGCTTTTCATTGAATAGTTTACATTTCCACCAGCAGTGTAAGAGTTTTCCTTTTTCTCTACATTCATGCCAGCACTTGTTGTTGCTCATTTTTATGATTTGAGGCTTTCTAACTGGTGTAAGATGGTACCTCATTATAGTTTGGGTTTGTATTTCCCAGTGATTATTAGTGATGTTGAGGATTTTTTCTTATGCCTATTGGTCATTTGTATTTCCTCTTTGGAGAAATGTGTCTTTTTAGATCCTCTCTGTATTTTTTGACTGGATTATATATCTTGTTTTTGTTAAGTTGTGGGAGGTCTTTGTGGATCTTTGTTATCAACATTTATCACTTGTGTGTAGGGCAAAGATTTTTTTCCCCATTAGGTTGTATTTCATTTTGTTTTGGTTATTGTCTTTTTTGTTGTACAGAAGCTTTTCAATTTGATATATCCCAGCTGTTTATATTTTCCTTCATCTTTTTAGCATATTTAGCCATATCCTGAAAGAGGTTCCTGCATTGTGAGTCTTAGAATGTTTTGTCCATATTTTTCTCTATGTAGTTTATGAATTCAGGTCTTATGTCAAAGTCTTTTATTCATTTGGAGTATATTTTTGTCATGGTGTGAGGGAGTGGTCTAGTTTCATTTCTTTTGCATATAGTGATCCCATTTTCCCAGCACCATTTATTAAAGAGACTATCCTTGTTCCATTGTAATGTTTTTGCCCCTTTTCAAAAATTAATTAACTACATATGTGGCTTTCTTTCTGGGCATTGAATACAGTTCCTTTGGTTTGTGTATTTGTTTCTATTCTAGCGCAATGCTGTTTTAATTATTATTCCTTTGTAATATAATTTGCAGTTTGGGAGTGAAATACCTCCATTCTCTCTTTTTTTGGTCAAGAGAGCTTTGGCTATTCTAGATCTCTTTTTATTCCATATAAATTTTAGTAATTTTTGCTCTATCTCTTTAAAGAATGTCACTGGAGTTTTTATTGGCTTTAAATTGAATCTGTAGATTGTTAATGGCAAAATGGCCATTTTGAAAATGCCAGTTCTTCCTATCAATGAGCAGCATTTTATAGCTTTCTTTATAAAGATCTTTCACATCTTTTGTTAGGTTTATTGCCAGATATCTACTTTTCATATGCGCAGTGGTGAACTGTTATTTTTTTTTAAATTTCTTCTTCTGATTTTTTGCATATAAGAAGGTACAGATATTTGCATGTTGATTATGTAACCAGCTACTTTACTGAATTGATTTCTTGTTTCAATTAGTTTTTCCATGGAATTTTTTGAGTTCTCAATGTAGAGAATCATATCATCTACATATAATGATAACTTCACTTTTTCTTTTCCTATTTTTATTTCTTTTATGTCTTTCTCTTGCCTTATTGCCCTAGCTAGAATTTCCAATATGATGTTAAAAAGCAGTGGTGAGAGTGGTTTCCTTGTTTGGTTCCAGATCTTAATGGAAGTAATTTCAGTTTTTCCCCATTAAGGATAATGTTTGCTGTTGGTTTGTCCGAGATGGCTTTTATTATGCTGAGATATGCTCCTTTTACCCTAAGTTTTTCAAGGGCTTTTATCATGAATGGGTGTTGAACTTTATTGAATGCTTTCTCTGCATTTATTGATATGATCATAATGGTTTTTGGTCTTCTTTTTATGTTAATTGATTTTCAGATGTTAAATCATCCCTATGCTCCTGGTTTTAATCCCACTTGGTCATGGTGAATAATCCTTCCTATGCATTGCTATATTCATTTTGCCAGAATTTGTTTAGAATTTTTGTGTCAGTGTTCATTAGGGATATAGTTTTCTTTCTTAGTGCTGTCATTGTTTGGTTTTGGTATTAGCATAATATTTGCTTCATAGAATTTTTGGGAACATACTGACCAAAGTAACTCCATTTTGTTTAAAACATCCATTTTGAGACCATGTCCTCTTCCTGTCCTCAGTGGAAAGTACCCACCACAGCTGGCTGGTCTGACATCATTTTCTACCTCCCCTATTTCTTGCTGTACCTGATAACAGCATTGTCCACCTGAGAGATGATTGATGCTAGCATTTTCCTCCTGATAGATGATGGATGTCAGAATATTGGAAACCCACAGTTGTGGGAATGTGTCCCACATTATGGGAATGTGGGACTATGTTCTGTAGTTATGTGAACATGTCTTACACCTGTTTGCTTGCTTCACAATGGGGAGTGGTGGTCTTTTGCCCTATAAAAGGTTGTCACAACAGTTGCTTGGGATCTCTATTGGAGACTCTGGTGTGTCAATAATAAACCTGCAACTTTGAATTTCAATTGGAGTCCTTGTATTTTGTTGAACGACCCACAAGTCACAACAATGACTGTGTTTGGCCACTTTCCTTCTCTTTCTTTCTTTTTTTTTTTCTTTTTGGAAATGTTTTAGTAGTACAAGTGTTATTTCCTCTTTGAATGTCTGGTAGAATTCCTTTTTGAAACTGTCTGGTTCTGAACTCTCTTTTTTAGGAAGAGTTTTGATGACAACTTCAATATCGCTGCTTGTGATTGGTCTGTTTAAGTTCCCTATTTCTTCTTTGTTCAATTTTGGGTGTCTGTATGATTCTAAGAATCTGTCATCTCATCTCATGTTTTTATTTCCATATTATGCTCATAGTATTCTCTGATTTTATCCTTTGACTTTCTACTACATTGGTTGTAATTTCTTCTCTTTTTTGTGATCCCATTTATTTGAGTGTTCTCTCTTTTCTTTGTGAGCCTTACTAGGGTTTTGTCAATTTTATTTATTCTTTTGAAGAGACAACTTTTGACTTTGTTCATCTTCTAGATTGTTATTTTATTTTCCATATTATTTATTTATTTTATTTTTATTACTTTGCTGGCTTTGTTATTTGTGTGTGTGTGTGTGTTTGTTTATTTTGTTTTTTTTTGTTCCTTTTCTAGTTCCTTGTTGGGAGATTGGTTGTTTCTTTGGTTTGTTTCTTGCTTTTTGATATGAGCCTGTATTGTTATGAACCTTCCTCAAACTTTTGCTAAGTCCCATATCTTTGGAATGCTGTGTCACCTTTGTCATTTGTTTCAAAGTCAGTTTTAATTTCTTCATAAATTTCCTTGATTATGTTGTCATTATTTAATAACATTTTGTTTAGTCTGAAGTTATCATTTGAGTGGTCATTTTGAGATTCTGCTATTTGTTTTGTTGTTTCTCATCAGTTTTCTGTTGGTTTAGATCTTAAGGTTTCTCAAAGTTTTTTTAGAGTAGAGGTTTGGTGGTGGTGAATTTCTGAAGACTTTGTTTATCCGAAAATGTTCCTACTTTGCCTTTGTACAGGAAGGAGATCTTTGCAGGGTATAGTATTCATGGCTGGAATTTCTTGTCTTGGTGTTGTTTGAATATATGGTTCTAGGTCCTCTTTTCTTGGAGTGTCACCTCAGAAAAATTTGAAGTCAACCTGTTAGGTTTACTATTGTAAATTATGTGTTTCATTTCTCTGTTTAGTTTCATTATTCTCTCTTAGAAGTTTTACAATTATATGTCTTGTGATTTTCCTTTCATCTAAGTAGTTTGGTCTCCTTTTGGTTTCTTCTATGTCTATTTTCATTTCCTTCTTTAGGCTAGGGAAGTTCTCCATTATTTCCTTAACTAGCTTTACAGTTCCCATGACTCTTCTTCTCCTGGTATTCCAATAACCCTGATATTTCCTTTTCAATGTATCTTTTATATCTCTGAGCTTTTCTTCTGTCCTCTTCCTTTATATTTCCCTTCCCTTCTCTCTATTAGTGTTTTTTATTTCTGCATTCTCTAGGTTCTGATGCATTTCTTTGTTTCCTCTAGTCTATTTTCATGACTTTTCTCTGCCTTTTTAAATTCTTCTACTGCTCTTCTTATACCCTGGATTTTCTTACTTCCCTTTTTTATAAATTCAATGCATCCTTAAATTCTTTGAGTTTCTTCAATCACATTTCTCTAAGTTTTTCCATTTTTCTCTTAGCTCTTTAATATTTTAGTTGAGGTGAGTTGGGATTCTTCCTCTCTTTTTTGTTCTTTATTTGTGTCTGATAGCTATTTTCTCTTTCAGTTTTTCTATACCTTCTTTTATCTCTTTGACTGTTCTTATTATAGTCAGTGAGGATTCATTGTCTGACTGGAGGTGTATTCTTCTGTGTCCTCCTTTTTGGATTGTGAGGATTATCTTCCCATTGGTGGAGTATTTTTTTCCTGAGGAGCTTGCTTGAATATTTGTGCTTTTTTTCCTTCCTGTTCGTCTTTGGATTTGCTCTGTGTTGGGACACTGTGGTGTTTGTATTTGTTGGCATGTTTCTTGGTGTCCTTTGCCTGTAGGTGTTTATTCTGCCTTGTGCTTAAATTTCTGGTTTGGGTAGTCTTTTATGTTGGAAGGTGCTCTCTTGCATTCAGGAGGACTATCCCCTGATTGTGACTTTCAGCTGTTGGGTCTCCCTTCTTCTTTTTGGGAGTTTATCCTCTCTAAGCCTGTTAAGGGGAACTTGATGTTCTATGATTTCTTGGATTTTGCTAGGTCTTCCAAAGCCCACAATTCAGGTAGGACTTGCCTCATTCTCTACTTTAGCATGGGTGTGCACTCTTCTAGGATATGAGTGTTTCTTGATTCTTTTTCTTGGCTCCTGTGTGATCTCAGAAGCTTTGTCTCCACCCCATGATTCTGGATTGATGCTCCTCTGTGATGGCTATTGCAGGATGATGGCTATTGCAGGACAGGCACCACACACCCAGAAGTTGCACACTTATATGCACCATACTGTTTGCAGTTCCCATGCACCAACAATTGCCCATGTTACTTGGCTTCTGTGTGGTATCAGAGGCATTGACTGCTCCCTGGAACTTTCACTGAATCACTGACTCAGCATTTTTTTATGCTTTTTGACCATTTTATGTCTATTACAGAAAAATATTTTCAAGTTCTTTGCTAATTTTTAATAACATTGGTTGTTTCAGAAATTCTTTACAAAATTTTCTCAACATTGACCTATATTAAACACATGATTTGTAAATATTTTCTCCCATTTTATCTATAACTTGCCTTTTTAGTCTATTGATTTCATCTTTTGAAATACATTTTTGTGGGGATTTTAAAGATGTTCAATTTATGTATTTTTAATTTGCAATCTGTGTATCCCTACCTTTTCAAGCATTTGTCTTTAACTACTAAATTTTCCCTTTCCTGATGATATTCAATATCTATTTATTAATATCTAGTAATTCACAAGAAAAATTCTTTTCTTTCCTGAAATTTACCTTTCACATTCAAATAAACAATTCTGCTGACCTCCTCCTGTTAAAGCCCACTCTTCTTCCCAAGTTGGAAACATGGTTAGGCTTATGAGCATGTATTTGAACCTAGTCTCATCCCAAAGTCAATTTTTTAAATCCCTGCATCCATTGTGATTCCCTTGTAATCAACAATGAAAAGTAATATTGACTGTATTACTGCAAAACCTAATACTTAGAAATATTTTATATAAGTGTAATTAAAATATTTAATTTAAACGTATAGAAATGTTAAAATAAAGCTGCTCCAAGTAATTTCATGACTTCATTTAGTAACACAGCATTTAATGTGTTTTTGACAATTGCTGTGGGTATCAGTGGGAAAGGATTTAACTCCCCTTAGGAGCAAATGCTCTAATTCAGTTAGCAGTCTGTTATTGTGGCAAACAAAATCATAATTATTACACTTTGCAATGACAATGAATCTCTTGATTATTACTAAATATGAAAAACATGCTTCAGAATTATTTTACTTCCATTCAATATTTTTTCCCAACAGTTTCTAATTCTGTCTAATAAGCCCCCAAACTGGATGATTTCGTTTACATGAAGCTGTAAAAATGATAAAACCCAATGACAAATCACAAAATAACATTTTTGCTAAAACATGAGACTGGGGACAAGCCGAATAATTGTTAAATCTGATAATTTCTTGGTAGAGTTTCATGGTTTTATTTTCCGTGGTAAGTAGTCAAAGTGCACTCTTAAAAATGTTGTGTCTAAATGTTTATACACAAAAGACAAATGGAAGAAAAAGTAAAACTAGTATGAATTTCCTTTTTAAAATTATAATTTATAAAATTATAATTTTATGGTTACATTTTTGCTATTTTACATTTGTATATTATACTGTATTTCTCCTGACCTTCGCCAAACAAACATGCCAATATTCTTTTTCTCTTTCCTACCCTCTCTTACTTCCCCCTTTTCCCTCTGGTAACAAGCAAATTTTTCCACTTGGTCCAAAATTTGTGTTTGCTACTTTTTTGCCAGTGTATGTTTTTTAGTTATTTATATTCCACAGGTAATTGAAACCATTACATATCTTTCAATTTCTGAATTGTTTCACTCAGCCAAAATCAACTTGAGGTTCATCCATTTTGTCCTAAAAGATACTACATCATCTATTTTAGCAGCTTTGTTACAGTCCATTGAGTATATATTCCACAATTTCTTTGTTAATCTGTCAGTGGGCAATTTAGTTTGTTTCTATGACTTTGCAACTGTGAACAGTGTTGCTATGTACAAGGGGATATGTATGTTTTTCTTTTAAATTAGGGTGTGAAATATATGTTGCTGGATCATACTGGATTTCCATGTTTATTTATTTAAATCTCCATTCCATTTTCCATAGAGATTAAACAAACTAGCATTCCTACCAACAGTAGAGAGCTTCTTTTCTTCATATCCTTGTCAGTATTTGTTCATTCTGTTCAATCTCATCCTACTTTTAATTTGAATTTCCTTTATAATAAGTGATATTGAAAATTTTTGTCAGTAGGCAATCTGCATGTTTTCTCTTTATATCTATTGCCCATATTTTGGTAGAGTTGTGTGATTTTTTTAATTTTTGGATTATATATGTTCTTTATGTATTTTAGAGATTAGCCCTTTTCCAATTGTGTGATGGGAGAATTTTCTTCTATTCTGTAGGTTGCCATTTTCTGTAATAATGGTATCTTTTGAAATACAAAAGCTTTTTTACTTTTCTATATCCCCACTTGTTTATAATTGCGTTTGTTTCCTTTGGCAGTACTGTTGTGTCTCCAAGTACATTGCTGTGGTAGCTATCCTATTTTGCATCCTCTGTTTTCTTTTAAGTATTTTATAAGTGGGTAATAAGAGCAAATTTATTTAAGCAAATGGAAATGAAAAATCAGAATAAAGGAGATAGAACAGAACAACAACCTGAGTTGACTGGGTTCAGGAGGGGCTAGGGATAGGTTACCGGTTTTCTTTTAAAATTTTATTGTTTTTATTTCTAATATTCAAATTGTCAATCAATTTCAAATACATTTTCATCTATGGAGTTAATGATGGATCTAATTTCTTTTTCTTTTCTTTCTTTTTTTTTTTTAATGTGTCAAGTCTGTCTGTTTCTCAGTGGCTTCATTTTCATCAAAACCAAAGGAGATCACATCAATTCACTTATCTAATAAACTTTGTCTCTGAAGACTAGATTTCTTCATTATAGAAATACTTTTATTTCTTGATCAAATAATTATTGAATACCTATTTTATAGAAAACACCCCTACATATTATCTCATTTACTTTTTTGCATTCTAAGAGTTAGATATTTTTATGCAAATAGAAAAATCTTGTTTCAAATAAGATAGCCAAAGATACAATTCAGTGTTGGCAAATTGCTAAATGAAAAAAACCATTGGATTGCCACTTCATAGTATATGAGGAATTCAAGTAGAAAAAGAATGTGGTCTTCTATTGTGCCACACCACAGAAGATCTGTATCTCTCATGTCAATCAGTTGAACCCTCCTTTTAAGAGGATAAGACTTGAAAGTTTTCAGAAGCAACTTGGAGATGTAAATTTTGAGCCATGTACACAATTTTTAACGCTTTAAGACTGAGAGGTGTTGTGTTATATAAACTGGGACAAATAATGCAGGATTTTCCCCATAGTAAATCTAGTTTCCTTTCATAATCTGGTCAAATATTATTGAGTACTTTTTAAGCATTAGAAAAATCTGAGGCCAGTTCAAACTGAATACTTGCTGTGAATTCACCAAAATATAGTCTAATCATCACATTAGCTTTATTCCATCTATATGTACCACTCTACATATTTGGCCATGCCTAATATATGTTAAAGAATAAAAATAATACATTCAGAAGAAGTGTAATTCATTGTTTGTTGTATATGCTCTGTGAAGTGTTTATTAATAAATCATTAAAAACAAAGTAGAGGCCATAGTTCATTTTAATGCTCTTATAAATGTGGATTTTCCTTTTAATTTTTAAAATAACATTTTAATTTTCAGTAACCATTTTCTTCCCAATGTGAAAATTAACCCAAACAAAAGAGAAGCAGGTATATTAAATAAATGTACTGTTATTGAAATACTGAATAAGTAAATTTTGTGGGTTTGAAAAGAATACTATTATTATGCCTGCACAGGAATGTGTGGATTTTAAATATGGAAGATTAATCTTTGTCCAAAGAAATTGCTTACAAAAAGTTCGACACTGGTAAAGAAAATCAAAATGAAAAGAAATGCTTCATTTGTAGGTCAATGATTCCCATAAATATGACAGAATATCCAAAGCAGAGGATTTTTTAAAATAGTTTTTGCAAATATATGTAATGAAATGACTTGCCACAACCCACAATGCTTAGATGTAACATGAACAGTTCATTTGGAATTTTGTACCTCTCTCTAAACTCAGGTTTTCTAGAACTTTTAGGACATATTGATTGAATAGTTTTACATCAGACAAGATAATAGTGTTTTTGATGTTGGGTAAATGCTATGATCCAGTGAAGTAAGACAAAATAATGGAATTCTAAGTCTGGTTTTCTGATTCTAATTTTGGTTTGTCTGTTGCTTTGTATGACTATTTTCTTTTTCATGTGAAAAAAAAAAGAGTAATAAGAACTCAAATACAAGGGCTATTAAAGATGACATCTTTAAATACCTGTGAAAACATAGATTACTGGAAAGCAAAATGCACTCTAACATATTATATATTATTTCTGTTTATTTAGTATTCACAATTTGAAATTTGTACAACAGAATCTGCTTTCATGAAAAATAATTTCATTGATTTTTGTGTTTTTATATGTCTACTCTCTACATTTCAATACCTTATCTTTTCTCTATCTGTTCAAATTTTAACTCATATCCAAACACAACCCTAGCTTTTAACTCCTGCACAAAGATGTCAGACTTCATGGAAGCCTTGGTTACTATCTCAGTTCCCGAAATTTATAGCACTGATCTGAGTCTTTTCATTAAACTTTTTCAAGACAATTCAGCACTTTTCTCCTCCAAACAAACATACTAGTTCCCCACCCCAACCCCTCCTTCCCCCTTCCCTCTTCATGTCACTCCAACACCTCTAGCTGCAAACTGTTGGTCTTTGTTTTGCCCACCAGTTTTTTCTTTTCTGGAACTATGTCCATTTTCCCTGGGTGCAGACTTGTATTCCTGCACAGCAACAAATGAGTCTGTTCGGATCTACAGGAGTAGCTGAGGCATATAGTCAGACCAAGAATGTTGAGAACTTGTAGGGTGAATGTGGTGCACTTCTCCAGGATCCTATCTAGCGTCTGTCACCTGTTGCTGGTACTGTGCCATACAGTTCTGATATCTGGGTTTGGGAGTCCATCTTCCAGCTGCTGCTGGTGAGGTATTCCCTGCTGGGGCAGACTTTCCTAGGTGGTTGGTCCAGCTCCTAACCTCTCTCCTGTTAGCAGTTCTGGCATGGGGCCACAGCTAATTATGGTGGCTTTCTTCCCTATTGATTGGTGAAGGAGGGAGCCTCCTTCACATTGTACATAAATGTGGACTTGGAGTTTAATTCCCCAGTGCCAGAGACAATGCAGGCAGGAATCTGTGACAAGTCACCTCGATCTCTGATTTTACCTTCCTGTCTCAGTGATTCTTGTAGCACTCAGGTAGTGAGTGTATCCAGGCTATTATTACTTCCTTTCCACTGCACTATAACTGCAGCTGAGAGACTGGATTTTTAATTCCTAGTGCAGGTGTGATTGAGGTTAGAGTAGATGAGAGAGAAACACACTCAGAGGTGTCCAGCCCCCACCCCCTGCCCATGTGGAGGCTGAGGCAAGCTTCCCCAGTCTGAGATTCCTGGGCTCAGAGTCCCTGAAAACCCGAGGTCCCAGTGGAATAGGAATCACTCTTGCCTTGCCACCGGTGCTGCACTGAGATCTTTTATTTTCTTATTTTTTATAAATTTATTTATATATAAATTTGTAATCCTTGGGGTTTATCCCCCACCCTCCCTGACCATTCCCAACCTCTCCCCACCATCCTAAGTTGTATACTTCAGTACGGTTGTTAGCTTGTTTTGACTTTTCCTCATGGCTTTTGTTATTTTTTTTCCTATATCCCATATATCAGTGAAACCATTTGGTTTCTGTATTTTTCCTTTTGACTTGTTCTGCTAATATGATTTCTTCCAAGTACATCCATTTTATCAAAAAATCATCAAATGTGTTGTTTTTAATTAATGAGTAATATTCCATTGTGTATACATATCACATATTTTTCATCCAGTCACATGTTTTAGGACATTTAGGTTGCTTCCAAGTTCTTGAAATCATAAATAGTGCTAGTGTAAACATCTGAGCACAAGTGTCCCTTTACACAAGCACTGAGATCTCCTTTGGGTAGCTTCCCAAGAGAGCAATTGCTGGGTCAAATGGTAGTTCCATTTTCATAAATTTGAGGATCCTCCACATAGCTTTCCATAGTGGCTGGTCCAGTTTCCATTCCCACCAGAGAAGTAAGAATGTTCCTTTCTCTCTACATCCCTGCCAGCACTTGCTGTTGCCCGATTTTTGGACGTGGGCCATTCTTACTGATGTAAGGTGGTATCTCATTATGGTTTTGATTTGCATTTCCCTGATTTCTAGTGATGTGGAGCAACTGTTCATGTGCCTGTTGGCCATTTGTATTTCCTCTTTGGAGGAGTCTTTTTAATTCTTCTCCCTAGTTTTTGATTGGGCTTCTTGTTTTGTTTTTGTTTAGTTTTGTGAGTTTCTTGTGGATCTTTGTTATTAAACCCTTATTGCTCTTGTGGAAGGCAAAAATTTTTCCCATTCAGTTGGGCTGCTTTTTGTTTTTTCTGTTGCCTCTTTTACTGTACAGAAGCTTTTTAGTTTGAGGTAGTCCCATCTGTTTATTTTCCTTCATTTTTTGTCATCAGTAGATTTTTTCCAGAAAGAGGTTTCTGAATTGTACTTCCTGGAGGGTTTTTTCCAAGTTTTTTTCTATGTATGTTATGGTTTCAGGTCTGACATTTAAGTTTTTTATCTATTTTGAGTTGTTTTTTGTATAAGGTGTGAGGATTTTGTCTTGGTCCATTTTTTTGCAGGTCTTAGTCCAATTTTCCCAGCACAATTTATTGAAGAGGCTTTTTTTGTTCCAATGTAAGTGTTTCCCCCCTTTGTCAAAGATTAGTTGACTACATATGCGTTGTGTTATTTCTGGGCACTCAATTCTGTTCCATTGGTCTGATTGCCTGTCTTGGTACCAGTACCAAGCTGTTTCAATTATTATGGCTTTGCAGTATAGCTTGAAATTTGGAATTGTAATACCTCCATTCTCGTTTTTTCTGGTTAGGGGGCTTTTTGATATTTGAGGTTTTTTGTTATTCCAGATGATTTTCAGTAATTTTTGTTCTATCTCTTTAAACAGTGTCATTGGAATTTTATTTATAGGAATTGCAACAAATCTATAGATTGCTTTTGGTAGGATGACCATTTTGATGATGTGAATTCTTCCAATTCATGAGTAGAGAATGTCTTTTCATTTCCTTATGTCTTTTTCTATCTCTATTAGCAGGACTTTAAAGTTTTCTTTGTATAGTACTTTCATATGTTTGGTTAGGTTTATTCCCAGGTATTTAATTGTTTTTGGTGTGATGGTAAATGTGATGGTTTTTCTCGTTTCTTCTTCTATTTGGCTTTTTGTGTATAGGAAAGCTGCCAACTTCTGTGTATTGATTTTGTATAGGCTTACATACTGAACTGTTTTATTATTTCAAGTAGATTTTCTATGGATTTTTTTGAGGTTATCTACATAGTAAATCATGTCATGAGAATATAATGATAGCTTCAGTTCCTCTTTCCTATTTGTATCACTTTTATGTCTTTCTGTTGTCTTATTGCCATAGCTAGAACTTCCAAAACAATGTTAAAATGTAGTGGGGAGAGTGGGCATCCCTGCCTGGTTTCAGATCTTAATTGGAATAATTTTAGTTTTTCCCCATTTAGGATGATGTTTGCTGTAGGTTTGTTGTAGATGGCTTTTAATTATGTAGAGGTATGTTCCTTTAATTCCCAAATTTTCAGGGGCTTTTGTCATGATTGGATGCTGAACTTTGTCAAATTCTTTCTCTAATATATTGATATGTCATGTGGTTTTTGTTTTTCATTTTGTTGATGTGGTGTATTATGTTAATTGGTTTCCGGTTGTTGAGTCATCTTTGTGCCCCTGGGATAAATCCCACTTGGTTAGGTGAATAATGCTTCTTATGCATCTTTGGAATTGATTTGCCAGAATTCTGTTTAAAATTTTTCATCCATTCTCAGTAGGGAAATTGGTCTATAGTTTTCTTTCTTGGTGCTGTCCTTATTTGGTTTGGTTTTGGTATGAGTGTGATGTTTGCTTCATAGAATGTGTTTGGCATTTTTCCTTCTTTCTCAATTTTTTGGAAAAGTTTTAGTAGTGCAGGCATTATTTCATCTTTGAATGCCTGGGAGTATTCATCTGTTAAGTCTTCAGGTCCATGCCTTTTGTTTTTAGGCAGAGTTTTGACTGCTTCAATTTTGCTGCTTGTGATTGATTTATTTAAGTTCTCTATATCTTCTTTGTTCAATTTTGGACAGTTGTATCTTTCTAAGAATCTGTTCATCTCATCCAGGTTGTGTTATTTATTTCCATGTAGTTGTTCATAATAATCTCTTATTATCCTTTGTATTTCTTTTGTGTCTGTTGTAATTTTTCCTCTTTCATATGTGATCCTGTTTATTTGAATTTTCTCTCTTCTTTCCTTTGTGAACTATGCAAGGGGTTTATCAATTTTATTTACTTGTTTTGTTGAACTTCTGGATAGTCTTTTTCATTTCTAGGTTATTTATTTCTTTTATTTTTATTATTTCTTGTCTTCTGCTGTGTTTGGGGTTTTTTTGTTGCTCTTTTTCTAACTTTTCAAATTGGAAGATTAGGTTATTTCTTTGATTAGTTTCTTGGCTTTTGTTATGGGCCTTATTGCTAAGAAACTTCCTCTTACTTATGCTTTTGCTGCATGCCAGACATTTTGGAATGTTGTATATTCTTTGTTGTTTGTTTCAAGTAAGTTTTAATTTCTTCTTTAATTTCTTCAATTACCCATTCTTCATTTAGTAGCATGTTGTTCACTCTCCAAGTGTTTGATGCTTTTCTTGCTCTCTTTTCATTGTTGATTTATAGTTTGATACCTTTATTATGGAATGCCATTCACAGACCAGATGGGCTTGTGTGGTTGAGATGGAGCTAACTCCATCTCTTGATTGCCTCCAGCAAACTGGAGACAAACTCTAGCATTGAGATCCTCTGAAGATGTGATGGCGCCTGCCTCTCCAAAAATATTTAGCTATGGAAATCCCTCTTAACAGAGATAGTGACCACCTGTGAGCTATCCCCTTGCCCCCAATTACATCTCAGAATTAATATGTTAACCAGCTTTATTACCCCCCACCACCATTTGCCTTGCTTTGAAATGTATTCTGAGTTGTACCTGCTTTAGTCATTTTTTTTCCTTTGTCAGAAACTTTAATAAGGACTTGTGGAGTCATTAAAATTTGTTGGATTATGCATATTTTCATTCAGCCTCAGTCTCCATATGGTTGTATGAATCTCTCATCTGTTTTCTCTTTTACCCCATGTTCAGCTCTCAACACTTTTTGATCTGAGAAAAATTTGGTATTTTAATCTTTGTGTATTTATTCAAGTTTGCTTCATGGCCTAGTATGTGGTCAATTTTAGAGAATGATCCATGTGCATTTGAGAAGAAAATGTATTATTTTTTTGTAGGTGTATTGTCCTGTAAATATCTATTAGCTCCATATTTTCTAGGTCTTCATTTTAGGCTTTTGTGTCCTTGTGTAGCTTTTGTTTTTTTGATATATCCTTTGTTGAGAGTGGGGTGTTAAAGTTTCCTACTACGTATGTGTTTTCTCCAATATTTGTTTTCAGTTCTCTTAGTAACTTTTTTATGAATCTTGGTGCTTTATTGTTTGGTGAGTATATGTGGATAATTGCTATGTCTTTTTCATGGGTTGACCCTTGAATCATTAGGTAGTGATCTTCTTTATCTTTTGTCACTTATTTTATTTTGAAATCTGCTGTGTCTGCTATAAGAATGGCTACCCCTGCCTTTTTTTTTTTGGGGGGGGGGACATTTGCTAGATGAATTGTTTTCCATCTTTTACCTTCAGTCTTGAAAATTTAACTATGATGTGTCTTGCTGTGTTTTTCTTTCATTAAAGTAGTTTAGTGTCGTTTTTGCTTCCTGTATGTCTATTTTCATTTCCTTCTTCAGGTTTGGGAAATTCTCCTCTATTATTTCATTGAAAAGCCTTTCAGATCCTATGTCTTCTCTTCTCCTTCTGGGATTCCAATTACTCTTATATTTGTTTTCTTTCGGTTATCTGACAGATTTCTGATTTTTTTCTTCTGTCTTCTTTGTTTTTCTCTCTCTTTCTCTTTCTTCATCCTCTCTACTTCTGTATTCTCTAGTGTGCTGATTCATTCTTCTATATCTTCTAATCTGCTTCCATTGTTTTTCCCTGCATTTTTGAGGTCATCTATTGCTCCTTTTATAAATTGTATCTCCTGCAGCTTCTTATGTTGGGTTTCAATTTCATTCTGTGCGTCAATGATGTTGCTCCTTTTGCTGCATTCTTTTCTATATTTTTCTGCTACTTCTTTCAGTTCGTTGAAAGCTTCTAATCTCTTGCTTTCCCTTTTTTTTCCTCTTCCCTGGACTCTTTGAGTGCTTTTATCACGTTGATTCTGAATTCTTTGTCTGACATATAGAACATTTCTTCCATGTCATCCATTTTGGTTTCTGCAGATTGTTTATTTATCCTATGGTGGTGAGTTATTTTTCTTAGGACTTGCTTGAGTATTTGTATTCTTCCTCCTTCCTGAGTTTTCCCTTTGGGTTTGCTCTGTGTGTTGAGTGACTACTGCTCTAGTATTAGATGGCCTAGTGAGGCCTACCAAGTTGTGGTTAATTTTGCCTTTGTGCTTTAGCTGCTGTGGTGGTTATACCATCTTTCCATTGACTATTTTGGAAGATAAGTTCCTTTTCAAAGAGTGGATATGATGAGTATATGTGGTTTCAATTGTATTTTCTGTCTTTTTTTTTTTTCATTGTTCCTCTTCTTTTAGATTAATAGATCTTAAATATTTTTCAGTGCCCCCAAGCAGGTGGTTTTATTTAGTGGTGTGCCTAGGACTTGTCATATATACCTTTTTGTTTGGGGTGTCTTGACACTCTTGGGTAGTGAGTATCATTGGTTCTTCTGGGCTGCTGGGGTGTGGGCTCTCTGCAGTGCAAGTTGGATTTCCCTGGGCCAGTAAAACTCAATCCTTGCCTTAGTCTGTTTAGCTGAGGCCCATTCAGATGCAAAAGTCACAGCTCCTCCCTATCTCTCAGGTGCATTACCTTGGCTAGAGCTAGTCCAGTATAAGGCTGGCACTCCCACCTGAACCCTTCTGGGCTGCTCAGGTGTGGGCTTTCCACAGCACAAGTTGGATTTCTCAAACTCATTCTTGAATATATTTTAACAATTAATTTTACTACCCTTACTTAGATATCTGGTTCTTAGTCTCATGGCCTCCTTTCATTAGTGGAGGAAATCAGAATTAAGAGATCCAGGTTAGAATAGGAACAGAAAAAATAGGTAAAAATTCTATGGCAGCACTTTAAAATACTGAAAACACTCCTTCATATTCCCTTTTCCTCCACCAGAAGTTATAGATGGAAATTCCTAAAATGTAGCTCAGTCACACATATGATTCATAGAGTAATAGAGAAATAAGGTGGTAGTAGGGTTTGAGTGCTTGTTACACAATGTGTGTGTGTGTGTGTGTGTTTATATGCATGCCTGTATTGACCATCTCTTGCAAAGAACTTAATTATCCTCTACTAAAACATGTGTTATTCTATTAGTATCATGGATGTATGTTATTCCTGAAGAAATTCACATTATACCTAACTATGAATGCTTCAATGATAGGAGAGCTGTGATGACCATACCTGAGGGGAGAAATGCTGTACTGTGAAAACACTAGTAAAATCATAAAAAATATACTTCTAAAATAATAAATAAAAGTTTATAACAAGAGATGAATTAATTTTTGAGGAATTGATGTTAGAGGCATGCAATGTATAGGGTCAGCAGTTGAAGGGTAGCCAAAAATAAGTGTTTCCACTTACCTAATTTATTTCATATACTGAAAAGTTCATTTATGGATATCATAAAAACATTCAGAATTTGGCTGTCTTCTTCAAAGTTCATAAACATTCACATACACATTTATCTATTCATTCTTTACACCAATCCCTTAAAGTACTCTGAATACAACATCTATTTATTCTCTATTGTCCCCTGCCTCTGGTCAGTATGTATTTATCTCTCTTTGTACCCTATTCAAAGAGAAGCAATGGCAAGAATTTGGTGGGAAAAGAAAGAGAAACAAAGATATTTTCCATTCCATTGTTGCTTAGATTTTAGCTCTTATATAAAAGTCAGCTTCTGTTATGTGATCCAAACTTATAGTCCTTTTCTCACTTGTATCCAATAGTAATTGTCTACCTTTTTCCTTCACAGTGATAGAAGCTTCTCTCTATAATTGGACATTTTTGTTCCTGATTATTCTATTAATGCTGAATACTCCCCTAACAATAATCACTTGATCAGTGTCTCTTTAGGTAAATCATTTGTTTCTTGGTAATATATTAATCTAATTTTAAAATGAGAAAGTGTGCATATAGAATTGTCAATACTCTAATATCACTTAACAAATGAAGTACTAAGAATTAGAGACCAGGTAATGCTAATGTGGTTAGAGACCACATAAATGCTATCTCTATAAGAACATGGGGATTGGAATAATCTCTTTACCATTGCCAGGTCAGAGTGCAATTCACCTGAATTCCAATTTCTGATATTTACTTCATCTTTCTTAAATAAACTTCCCTACTTAAAAAAAGGGGGTTGGGGTGGGGAGTGGGATTGGAATACATGGGATTGCTTAGAAAGAAATATCACATCCTGAAAGTCATTAAACCATCACAATGAATAGTAAGAGCTTTGAAATTTTTTTAAAAATTGAGACATATGTGATTTACCTAGAGATAAATTTCAATAGGGAAATTATGATAGATGTTGAACATAGGTGTTCAGAGTATTTAAAAATTTAGTCCCAGTATGTAGTATAAATGATGCTACTTTATTCTGGTGTAATAAAACATTCATCTCACTGAAGTCTTTTATTCTTATTACATGCTCATCCAGAAGCTTTATGATTTTTATTTGTTTTTGCTGTCCTGTCTATTGAAAAAAAGCTCTAGTTCATGAATACTAAGGGTCTGCCATTTGTATAGATGTTGCATTTAAAATTCTGGAGAGACTGATATTCTGGACTTAGTTCTATGAGTTTGGTTAATGACTTATCAAGTCCTACTGGGTAGAACTGCTGTCAGGAATCTGAGTAAATGGCATTTACTAAACCTGCAAGAATAAGGGAAAAAATCATTTTGTTATAAAGATCAAATTTCTTTTGAATACTGGCAAGAAAGGAGCAATAGGATGGTAATATTCTCTACAATTAGCTGAGAAATGTAGGAAAATGTTAAGAGAAATATTGCTTAGGAAACACCAATTATCAACATCATTCAGAAAACGTACTTATGAAACAACTGTATCTATATGCTAGTTTCTCCTCATTTCTCAAGTTAACAGACACAGTCCTCAAAGGACTAACATAGAATTTGTCATAAGCAGTATACAAATAATCAAACATGAGTTTTGAAGTGAGCTTGACAGTAATATTTCTCAAGGTAAAATAAGAAATTGTAATTCTATTCTAAAAATAAGACTCTTGTGAGTTGTGTTTTATCAATCATCCCAGAGGGAGCTGACTTGTTCAACAGTTTTCCCCTTAAAAAGCTGAAGCTCAGACCCTGAACCATAGCATGGCACAGTCTCCATGAAAGATTCCATCTGATTTTATGTATCACAGACTTTGAACTAAAAGTTGTTTACTAGCAACAAAATCAAAGCTTGATTTGACTTTTGATCCTGCCATTTCCCAGCAACTTAGTATAGGAGGTATCTTAGTTTGTAAACGAGGATAATAATACTACCTATACCTTAGATGAAATAAAATGAAATAAAATGGTATCTGTGTGTAGTATAAAAACTACATATAGCAGCTTTTATGATCATCATTATTGCTACTATTACCTTTAGAATTCTGACAAATACAAATGAAATTTGCCTTTGATGAGCAGAAGCTACTAAAATATTGTAAAATTGTAAATTTTACAATAAATTATAAATATATGTTATAATTATGACTTTATAAAATTAAATTAGCACCATAAAATTGATAATATGACAGAAGAGTAGCTGAAGAACTGTATGGAGGTCTATAATTACCATATAAACACTATATAAGGAAGATTTTACTGAGTTTATATGCTTTTATAAAAATTATAGAAGTTATTACTAGTATATTTTAATCACCAGGCAATGGGCAGAGATACTCAAAATTAAACACATATTTTAAAAACATTTTAATGTAGAATTCCAAAACTGGGTCAGAAAAATGTCTTCAAACTGTAGCTATTTTATTTTCAAAATGCTTATGTTCTAGTAGGAGATGTATGACATCAAATTGTAATCACATATAATAGTTAGAATCTATGGATACAAAGATGAATAAGAAGAGGGAGGGAACTATCTACTCTTAAGGCTCATGCATTGAAATACATTTAATCTGCTTTTTTAAAATTCCCTTGTACTATTATGGTTTCTACATAATAACTTGTATAAAATTAAAAGGAGGAAAATAAAAAATATTTAGATTTAATTACAAAAGGACTATAAAATAGACCTGTATGCATATGCACATGTGTATATATCTAAATATCTAGTTTTCTAACCTATTATGGTGATGTAGAAAACACACTGCTCTTTGAATATGAATTGTCCAGGCAATGTTCATGTTGGCAATAACTGAGAGAAGGGAACATATGATTCTCTAATTTTTTTCATATTTTCTCACATTATTTATTTGTGTACAGTACTTTATTTCTTTCCTCAGGTATGGTCCCCATAGTTCTCCCACCACCACAGTACCTGTGACCCATCACCAGAGTCCCATGTGCTTTTCCCTTCCCTGTTTTGACCCTTCTTCCCATACCTCCTCTGCCATATGCCTCAGTTCTATGGTCAACTTGCAAGTTTTTTCTTTCCCTAACCCTTTGTCTGGTTTACCTTACTCCAGCTGTAAGTGAAACCATCTGATAGTTATCTTTTTCCTTCTGAATTACTTTGCTTAGCGTAATTCCTGTCAGATCACCCATCCATGTTACTTCAAATGGCATATCTTTTTTAATGAGTAGTATTTCATTCTGTATATATACCATATCTTCTTGATTCAGTCATCTGTTTGGGAACATTTTGGTTGTTTCCAAATCATACCTGTTGTAAGTAGTGCTATATTGCTGTAATAAACATGGGGACCTAGGTTTCCTTCTGTTTTTTGCTTGTTTGACTTTTTTAGTTTTTGGGGTTTTGTGGGGTGTGTGTGTATGTGTGTGTGTGTGTGTGTGTGTGTGTGTAACTTTGGACAGATCCTCACTGCTGAATCACTGAATCATATGATAGATTCAAATTTATTGTTTTGAGGGATCATTACACAAATTTCCCTAGTGTCTGGACCAGTTTCATTCCTACCAGCAGTGTAAAGGAGAGGAGGGAGACACATGACTCTACACAAGTAAAAATGCTCAGTCCAAGGAAATAATAATGCATAGTTTATTTGAAGAACTAGAATGAGTTTTGGATACAAAAATTATAGTAGGCACTGTGAATCTGAAGTTATTCACCAAGTGACATTGTGTAACTCTATATGAAGAACATACTCAATAAGAAAGACAAATTCATAATCTAGGTATATATAATATACCTAGATTTTATATATATATATATATAATATAATAATCTAGGTATACATAATAATGGCTGGTCCATGTAAAACCCATGTTTTAATGGGTTCATATGAATTTGAGATATAAAGAAGAGTTAAGTATTAAGAATTAAATATTTTGGGCTAGGCATCATGTTTATCAATGTCTCTGACTATGCATAACATTTTTAAACCCTAAGAATCACCCAATTAAAATGCTAATAAAGTGAAATGATTTTATATTTGGTCTCTTAGAAAATATATATAGGATCAATTTCTTTTTTAGTTACTTAAAAAATAAAGGAAAGGAGAATCTTGGTAATGTTGGAAACAATGTAAGTCTAAAACTCACCCATTGCAGAAAATAGACAAAGGACTCAAAATGATTGGGGTTCTGTAGTAGAATTCAAGAAAACAATTGTTCTGTTTAGCAGACTAGGGATCATTAAAACATCAGTCATGAGAGAAACTATAGGGTAGATGAAGACATCAGTTTATTTCCTCCTAACATCAGATTAAAATTGACAACGGGAAAAATAAAAGCAAAAATTAATAATGCCAAAATATATAGTATAAATATATAATAATATAAATATATAATAATATAAATATATAATATAATATATAATTTAAAGATTTGCTGAAAAATATATATTTAGTTATCAAATTATAAGTGTGATTGAAATTCAGTAAAAAACATATCTGCTACATTGTTACAGAATCATTTGACTTGTACTACCAATCTCTGGCAAAAGTAGAACTTTATTCTGACTATCACTCTTGTAAGAAAGAGAAAATTCTAAATTATTCAATATTTTAACACTAATACAAATGAAGTGGTGCATGTCTTAGGAATACCAACATCTCATGTGTCTGAAATTGGATTTAAAACTCAGACGTACCAGGCAGGTATCATACTTTTATGCTCCTAAATATTGGTATGATTTGCTACAGAAATTAGAAAATCTTTTAAATGTGAAATATTTTAATATGAAGGAGGGAAAATTATCCAGAGTAGTTCTTCAAAAGTTATTACTCTAGTTCATTCATTCACACAGACACTAAATGACCAAAATTCAGTCTAAGAAAAGTTAAGCCACCGTGATAGAGAAGTAACAAAATTATATCAAACTGTATGAATCTTCCTTCATAGTGCTCTGCCATGAAAATGATCAATGAGTTTAGTCAACAATTAAATGTTCAAGATACCTACCCATCATTACATGCGTTGATTTTTATTTTTGTTGTACACAAGTGGGATTTGTTTAGAGAACTGTCCCAGAGCTGATTGTAAGATTATCTGACCTGACAGTATTTAATAGTGCAATGAATATATTCATATGATTAGAAATTATAACTAATTGGCTATGGCCTTACCTGCTATAGTGCCCTTCATGTTGTCATGATGTTCATAAAGTCTCCCAGCCATGTATGAGACCAATATTATTTTCTTCTTTCAAAACCAGAATGCACCAAGAAAGAAGAGAGATAACATAGCAATACATGTACTTGACTATTTTGAGAGACTGATTCCACAGTCAACATATTGCTCTGTCAGTTACGTGCCATTATAATTTGTTTCAAGACTTATTTTAATTGTTCAGAAATCAAGGCATAGTTATGTTTATTATGTAACTTATGTGTTATTCTGTTTTCACTCTGTTGTCAAAGATGGTTTTGAAATTATTATAAATCGTTTTCTAACAAAAATATTTAAAGGTTCAGAAAATATTATAAAAGTAAGTTTGCATAGATTTCTTAAATCCCTGGTTCACAGTAAATTCCAGAACTTTCTAGTATAGTAATATCCTTTCAATCAGGGGTTTCAGCTTCTTTTGAATTGATTGTTTAGGCTTTTCCACAGCCTAAATGTTCTGTTTTAACATCTCAGAGATTTTTTGAAAAAACTATTTAATTTGTTTTATTCTGGGAGAAAAAAAAAGAGGAAATATTGAGTTTCCTTGATTTGTTGCTTTAGAATGACTATTTAGCTCCAGAAATTTATGCAAAGTTTTTTGTTCTCTGAATATTATCCATACTTGAAACTTGGTTCTTATTTTATTATTTATTGCCATTGCAAAATTAATGGCTTTCTCTATAATTTCTGCTATTTTAGACTTCATGGAGTATTTTTGAAACTTGATATTTCATTGTCAGACTTATTTGACTACTTGAAAATATCATAAAACATTATACCAGGAAAAATAAAACATTATACCTGGAAAAATAAAATCTCAGAAAAGCAAAAGCATGTATGGAAAAGAGAGTAGATTTTGTATTCATAGTTTTTCTAGATAACACAGTACTTCAAAGGTTAACATTGACTTTCAAAAGATTCAAATTTTTGTGTTCACAGCTTAATAGCGAGCAGCACTCCAGTTTGTGTGGGAAGATCTTTTTATTTTTACACCAATAGACTGCAACATGACAGGACAGCACTGGAGTAATTCAAGTTCCCTATCTCTGGCTTTTCAATCACTGCACTCATTGTAATAGACAAGGATGTGAGAGTCCACTGGGACTGGAAGCACAAATTGAATCAGAGGAAAGTTAGAAAGATTTTTAACTCTTACAAACTCATTCTTAAAAGGGAAATAGCAAATGAAATCTGCATATTTTCAGAATAGTTATATATCAGAGTTGTCCTATGTCATTTTCAAGTAAAATAATAACCAAAAATAAGTAATCATGTGCTGATATGAAGCATACTTATGTGTAATTAAAATTCAGTACTTAATTGCTTAGAAAGTTAGACCATACTTGAGAAATACATTTTTATGGCAATATTAAAATTGGCACACATAGTAATAATAAAATGAATTGGCAGTTCTGTTACTGATTTCAAATCTCCCAGAGAAAGAGTAACCTTTTAATACCTGCACCCAGACATAACCATTCTCTTCTCACTGCCTTTGGAATATTGCCGAATAAGATAAATTCAAAGAATAATACTGAGCTAAACAAATTCAATGGGAATTTTATACTTCACTCAGTAATTTCATTGTTTATAGTAAAACCAGTATTTTTATTTTGAAAAGAAAGAGGAATAAAGTAATTATGCTAATTATGTTATGAATAAGTAGATTCAATATAAGGAAAAAAATGCACTTGTAAAATCAAGTGAGTTAAGTAAAAATATTATAATGTTAAAATTAAACTGAAAATATTATGAAATATTGCTATCTGTATTCTAGAAATACTCTTAAAGGGACATCTCAGAAGTAACAAGCAGTATTAGTGACATATTGTTTCTCAACCAGTTAGCCACTGAATGCAACAAGAAATTCTCAGATATACCTGATTCCAGATGTGCTCCAGGTGGTACAAAGTGATCCTGGCATAAGCCTGAATAACAGAAAGACGGCAACATTAAAAAAATTATCGGGTCATGAGTAAACATCATGGAAAGCCTGAATTCATGCCTAGTCACCTAAACTCTAAGAAAGTATACATCTGAAAAGAAAAATTTTAATAAAAATCAGAACCTATGTAATCAATAATATTTTAAGAAAAAATAAGTATTTAATGAGCTATTACTTTTTAAAGATGGAAACACAAAAGCATAAATCACTTTTACATGGAAGAAAATGATCCACATTTAATATTAAATAATTGACTTAAACAGATTATTATCATTTTGTACCACCAATTGAATGCATTTATTTAGTCAAATGCTGCCAAATTGTGTTAAAAATCTAAGATATGTGGTTAAAGGAAAGAAACTATTAGTATGATAAAATAATGCTGTTCAAATTATAGAAATTATTTTTGGTCGTAGTTGCAAAATAAAATGATACCAGAAGTAGGGTTAGGATGTCAGTTAAAATGATGTTTTATTTCAATCTCATTATTAAATGGTCAGTTAGGTACTTGCATTTCATGCTATCATGAAGTTTCAATGGTAAAAACAGTCTCTACTACATATTAGCACTAATAAGATATTTATCCACATTAACATATGGCTGTTAATTTTCAGTTTACATGAGAAGAATGGATATAGATGACACTATATACTATCAAAATGCCTAGAATATTCTCTCTGGTAATGTTCATCACACTCAAATTACTTGTTTGCATATCTCTGACATTTTCCAATAGGTGAAATATTTCATAGAAGGAGAAAACATATTAATTTTATTCAATTGCTTATATTCAACACAATGTCTGATATTTAGTAAATAATCACTACCTAGATTTTTCATACAATGAAATGGAATAGAACCTTGAACCTGTATGCATGCCTTTTAAGATTAAGAAACTTAAATATTCTCATAAAAGGAAATTATCTGTATAGGTGATGTTTTTCACAAGGGAATAACGGCATTAAGTTCAAATGCAAAACACATAATCTTGAAGATTAAATTTTTGCTTATTTTAGTCTGAAGCAAGTCATTGATCATACTCATTGGTGAACAGAAGGTAGCGACAATTAAGGGATTGTTGAGAAGAGTACATTACTAACACAATGTCTGACTGTGGTGAGGTATAGTCGGACTGCTAATACCTAGAAAGTTCAACAATTTTTGAAGTATTTTCTGTCCTACAGAGATTGCAAGCATTCTAAATAAAAATGCCAATTATCCAGGGATTGTCTTGATCTGTGGGTAATCGCAATTTAATCCATTATTTGAACCAGTGATAGATACACTTTTGGCCAGCATTCTAGCTAAGATTATCATCAATGCATCAACTGTGAATTCTCTCCTTAAAGCAACAGAGCAGATACAGGCAAATTCAAAGAATAATGCAAATATTCCATGTAAACTTATTGATACCATATCAGAGCCCATAAATTGGGTGTCTTTAAATCGTAGAGATGTGATCTATGTTTCTCAGAATCAGGAGAATAAACACACACTTCTTGCTTGTATTTATTTTATCATTTTTGCCTTATGTGAGAAACAAGGTCGCTTAAAGTTCACTTGATCCATCTTCTCTAGCAATGTTAGTTTATGACAAAACAGAGTTTTATGGAGCTTTTGATCTATAGAGTTCTGTTTGATTGTGGAAAGCCCAGACTCCTGTTAGGAATACAGATTCAGGGAAATGTGAAAAATCTGTGAAAATGCTTTTAAAAATCATCAAAATAATATTGTATATTTATAGTTATTTATAAATAATTCTTTGTAGGAAAATTATAAAATTAGAACTTAGCTACTTTTACATGTATTATGGGCAACATTTACGAAATTATGGTATTTTCAAAAGTTACAATTTCAAATAGATTTTCAGGTCATGTAAATTGATCCTGCACAATACTAAAGAGACCATTATAACTGAATAAGTTATTGGTGTCTTAGTTATCTTTCATATAAGATGATGACTTTATCAGTAACTACTTCAAAAGCTTGTCATGAATGCATAATGTGATAGGAGTAAATCACCCGGAGAAGTGCCATGGTGAAAGTGTTCATGGTAAAAAAAAGTGGCATTCATGGTAAAAGTATTCATTGTAAAAGTAACACATTCTCCTCCTCTGTACTAAGTGCTCTTTGTTCCAAAGATATTGAATTATATTAACCAAACTTTTGCATGCTATAATTCTGATTCTAGGCCTTTGAACATACTTCTTCCTTAGTGAACAATATCCTCTTTGCTTTAACTTACCTAGCAAGCTGTCTTATTCAGGAACTCATCAATTTTTCCAAGAGCCCAGAAGCCACATTGTCAGAGTTGCATGATACTTCTAGGAAAATCTAGAAACCCCATTCATCGTTGTGCTAACAAATGACTTATCGGTACTCTTAAAAAAAGAAAACACCAATCAGTCTGTAAATATAATATCCATATCCTCTCAGATTCAATACAGTAACAATATAACATTAGACAACATAATTAACATGAAGGGCAAAATATATAAAAACATATAATTAAAACCATAATAATCTATATCTTTGATTTGGGGAAGGATGTCATTCATCCTAATGCATGATTGATTCTGATAAAGAAAGATAAGGAATGAACCTTTCTCTAATCAGAAAAATACGAGATCAAGCAACAGGAAGCAAATTGAACAAAGTAGGAAAAGAAAAACTGAAAAAAAGCATCACAAATAATATAAAAATGTAATGAATATACATATATCATAATAATAATAAGTGATTTGGGGGAAATAGCTTGCAAAAAAAAAATCCAGCAATAGTTAGGCTACACAGGTGTTAAAAAAGGTGGCATGTGCTAATATAGAATTGTAGACTATATGGAAATTATATATATTGATAGAGAATTTGAGTATAAGAAAATACAGTAGTAAAATCAGGAAGCATATGATATAAATAAATTTTATGTTAACAAAAGCCTCAAGCATGTAAGAAATTTTTCAGTAGAAATAATTTGAGAACATATAATCATATTTGCAAATACAGCTACATTTCTCTCATAATTTTGCAGATGAAATATAAATCAAATCTTCATATGCCTAATGACAATGAAAATATATGCATTTATCTTTTTGTTGAAAAACTTTGTATCTATATTTACTATATAGTTAATTTCATTTTCTGCTTTTGGTGTCAAAAGCAATAACTCCATAAAATGAGAAGTTATTCCTTCCTCTCATATTTTCTAAAAGAGAATATACAAAATTGGTGCTAATTCTTCTTTATGTTCAGTGGAATTCTCTACTGAAACCAAGTCAGTCTTCAGATTTTGTCACAGAGCATTTTAAATGTATTAATTTAATGCCCTTTTATGTTATGAAAATTAAAGTTACATCATATTGCATAAATTGTGGTAGTTGGTTTTTTTGAGGAATTGGTTTATATTGATGTATTTTGTATTTTGAATTTTATAATAATATTCTTTAGATATCTGAAATCTGTAATGATATCATTTGTTTCATCCCTAATATTGGTACTTTTGTCATTTTATTCTTTCATTAGTCTTTCCAGAGTTTTGTCAATTATATTGATTTTTTTCAAGAATCAGTTGTTTTTTCATTAATTTTCTGTTTTAATTTTTTTTTTTTTTTTGAGACTAGGTCTCGCTATTTTTGCCTGTGAAACCACAGGATCTCGTTGCCGGAGTACCACGGACTCAAGCAATCCCCAGCCTCAGCTTCCCAATAAATGTTTTTGATTATGGCTCTTCAAAATTTCCTGTCTTCCATCTTTTTTTTTTTTTTAAATCCTTTATTTTCTGTGTTCTTGATGTAGGAGCTCAGACGGTCAATCAAAGACTTTGTTTTTCTTTTACATATTATTGATTTGCCATTTGTTTAAAAATCACATAGTTTTGGGTGTGGAGCTTCATACCTCTACAAGTATACTTGATTCGTTCATACATTCAACAAATATCCAAATTACCTTATTCTATTTACCTGTATTTTGCCTCCTTCCTCCTCCTCATACCTCATCTCTGTATTTTTGAGTCTAACAATTATTCTACATTTTACTAGCTATTTTTAAGATAAATACTTCATTATATTGATAATTATTTCACATCTTTAATTACTTCACATTTTTGTAATCCCCAGGTGTATGGCCTCCCTGATCTTTCCCTCCCTCACCCGCCCCACTCCTCCTCCCCAGGTTGTGAACTTCAGTTTGTTTTTTTAGCTTGTTTTGACTTTTCCTCTTGGCCTTTTGTTTGTTTTTCCTATGCCCCATTTATTAGTGAAACCATTTGGATTCTGTCTTTTTCTTTCTGACTAGTTTCTGCTAATGTGATTTCTTCTAAGTACCTGGCAGGGGAGATACCATGATCAAGGATATTTCTTTTTGCTGTATATATCTATTTAGCGCTATAAATTTCCCTCATGGTGCTATTTGTGTCACAAATTTTGATATATTTCCTTTCAATTGTCATTTACTTCTTTCTATAATTTTATTTTTTAGAAAAACTTTTAAACATCCTTGTAACTTTAAGTTTTATAGGATTTTCTCCCTCAGTTGTGGTCATTATAGTTTTCCCACCACCAAAGGAAAAATTAAAAGTATATGTAAAAATGTATATATGTATGTATAATATATATATAATATCTATGTAAATATATATACATACACATGTTTTCTGTTAGCTTTTGAGATGTTCATTTTATATGTTATTGATTTTCAATTCAATTCCACTGTAGATGGTGAAAGTTTTCCATATAATTCTAGATTTCTATCTGCTATGTTTGAAAGGAATATTTTGCTATCATTGAAGTGAATGATGTTTTATATATATATATATATATTAGCCCCATTGGTTGACAACTTGGTGGTGTTGTTTTTATTTTCTTATCAAATCTCTGTCTGGTTGGACTATCAACTGTTGAAAGGGATGAAAATGTCCAACTATACTTGCAGATTGTTTAGTTCATAGTTGTCTGTTCAGTATGTGCCATTTCTAAGTTGTCAGCTTCTTCAGATATAGGTCTAAGTTATACGAAGCAAAAACAGTTTATTCCAAGCAATTTTCAAAAAGATGATATAAAATTATCAATAGATATACAAAAATCTGCTTAGCACTAATTGGCACATACAAATTAAATCCACAAGAAATTATTACTTCATACCTGCAAAGATGACTATTAACAAAAAGACAAATGATAAGACCTTTTGATGAAGATGTGGAGATAGACTTTTTGTATTGCTGAAAGGATTATAACTTGGTATAGCATGATAGGAAACAGTTTGGAGATTCATAAAAAAAAATTAAACTATTGTGGCATTGTTCATATTTTTAAGGTACAATGACAATGTTAGTGTCCATTGATAACTGAATAAAGAAAATATAAATATATGGAATATTATTCAAACTTGGAAGGGAATCCTGCTTTTGTGACAAAATGGATGAACCTGGAGGACACCATGTTTAGTAAAATAACCAAGACACAAAATCACTGAAAAATCACATAAATATGTGAAATCTTTTTAAGCATTAAGTAAAATAAAGAGCCAAACAGAGCAGAATAGTGTATATCAGTGGCTAAAGCATATGGGGGGGAAGAGAAGGAAAAAAAAAGTGGGTAAGCATTGGATTTTATTGTCTATTAGATTCAGAGTTTTCTTAATATAGCATGAAATAGTTCTGTGGGGGGATGGTTATGATAATTTTTACAATATTAATGTTCTTAGCCATGGTTTAAAATGATCTCAGTAATGTTTTATGTTCTATGTATTTCACCACAATAAAAAATAGGTCTGCTTTTGTTACCATTTGATACTTGAGTTGGTAACTGTCATTTTTAACAATATTTCCTATGCTTATATTTAATTTTTAGAACTCAAAAATTTTTCTAAGAACACAAGAAGCAAAATGAAAATTCCATCATTTCTATTTTGGAAATCCCTTCTCAGTGGCCAGATATTCATTGCTCTCTACACTCTGATATCTTTGGTACCCAAAAGGTCTTTTGAAGTCAAAATGTTAAGATTAAGACTTTGATCCTATAATCGAGGGAAAATGTCATATAAATGTAATGCCCCTGGCCTCTCAGCTTTAGCATGCATAATGTAAATCAGTGGGTAATCTTTTCTACTGGATTGTGTTTTGATGATGTTGGCTTTTTTTTTTTTTTTTTTTGCACAAACACAATAACGACCTATTTATAGTGAATCCCAAGTCTTTATTAGTGTGTGAATTCTCTGCATATTTAAAATACAGTTTTTCTTTCCAGTGGAAGAATAGTTTGTGACATTTAAATTCATGTAAATTAATGCTAGTAATTTAACTACCAGTTAACAGATATCCTGAAATCTCGGTGGCTTAAAATATTGAAGTTTATTTTTCTCTCAGTAAATTCCCAATTTTGACTTCTGCACAAACAGTTGTTAGGGAACCCAAATAGGAGATTGGCTATTTGCAAAATGTTGGATAACAAAATTCATCTCCCAGAAGAGGGACGAAAGAGGGAAGAATTATGCTGGAAATTATACTTAATGAGCTAAACCTGGAAGGGTGTACATTCCCCAGACCCACATGCCATAGCACAGAAATTTTTGTCTTCGTACCTATACTTGACCAAATATGCTTAATAACTAGTTAGTCTTTGTCTTTTCTTATTCTGTTAGTATATTGTCTAATTTTATAATCACAACATCCCGTAAAGTCACATTTTATGTCAGTAAACTGATGATTCAGGAATTTAAATCAGTAGCTTTAGTAAATCAAGTCAGTAAATCTCAGTAAGATCTAACACAGGACTTCCAAAAGCTCATACTATTTCAGATGCAAAATGAAATTCCATTTATAATGCACTTCATCAGGAGAAAATGAAGTGATCGGAAAGAAGATAATTGATAATTACTAATCCACTAAAATTTAGAAACCAGTTTTTCTTGTAGCTGTTGTATAATATTAAGATATATTGTCTCCACTAACATATCTTCTTTACTATAAAAACATTCTATCTACTTGGGAAATAAAACCATACACCATTCTCTGTGTAAAACTACCAAAATTATGTCCAAATTTTTCGGTCATCAAAATATCTTGTCTGTATCTGATCAAGGCAAAAAAAATAATAATAATAGGGAGATAAAAAGTTATTGAAATGTTCTAACTCATTTTCATTCTGAGGAAAAAAGGGTAATACACTAGGAATGAAATTACATTAATTAAAGTAATTCATGTTAAGTAAGTCACTACCTTAGGTTAAGTCTCACAAATTGAAATCTGAATTTGAATAGTTTGAAAATGAATGAAAGTCACAGAATGGTTCATTTTGCAATGAGTAAACAAAACTCAGTTACTTGTAGCAATTAAGGAGAGAAATATAATTGAGTATTCATGATGTTCAGAATTTACAAAAAGAAATATGTATTTGCAACTAGAGAAAATAAGTCTTTAATAGAAAACATGCAGTGTAAAGGAGACATTATGTTCTTTTATAAAATACAAAAGACAAACATTTGAGGGTAAGGTAATATCTTTCCCTCAATGATATTCTTATAAAATATTCCAACAATTCTATGAAATCAGCCATCATGAAAATTTTGGAATAAATAACTCAGAACTGATTGCAAAGTTCATAAACATAAGAACAAAACTATTATTCGCAAAGCAGCCTTTTCTCTTTCCCTCTGCATTTAGGGGGTTAGAGATAACGTCATGTTTAAATGTTGTTTAAGCAAGCAAGCAGAAAATCTGCAGAAGTCACATACAATATACTTTGGGAGAAAAATTCATTTTTATAGTGCTCTAGGTGAAAATTTAAATATGTTGGGACCTTAGTACTTTTCAAAGGAAGGGAAATAACGTACATAGTCTGAACATTAGCTGGTTCTTTTTGAATTCAAGTTTGCAAGGAAAATTATTATGCTGTACTTATTCTGCACTTTGTATGGCTAAGGTTTATTTGCATATTCAAATTTCCAAAAATGAAATGTCAAAATTATTTTATAAAATAATTGCACATTAGTTTTTCTGAATTTGTATACATTATGAAAAATTTTAAGTATCAAAATATTTTTTTAAAGAGAAATGTATGAATTTCAGGATAGCTTGATAAGTATTTCAACTCAGTGTTCTTTTATAACTATTCCATTAGACTGTTTCAAGGCTTGGCAAAGTTTCTTAAATGGAAAATATTTATAACATCTGCTCTAAAATTATAGATGATTTGGCAAATGTATAGTTTTCAGTTTTCCATTTTGGAATTGGTCCTCTAATACACTTATAGATTCATTTTTCAATTATTTATATTCCTTGATTCTCAGGATGATTATTTTTAATAATATGATTGATAAACAAAAATAAAGTTAACTCATTTACTTAATCAATGCAATTAAGTTGATTTGGATTTATAAATATATTTTTACAGATAAATCAAAGCATCACGCTTGCATGTGTGTCAAAAGAATTTGAGGCCGATAAATTTTAAACTTTTATATCGCTTGAGCATGATGCTGTGAAATAATCATTTATATTGATCAAATTCCTAAGATTACAAATCTATAGAAATCTTTGGAATTTGGGAAAACTGTTTCCAAAATAAAACTGCCAAATATATATGCTGACAGTGAGAAATATATTAAAATTACTAAAGATTATTTTGATCTTTCTAATATGAAACACATTCAATTCATCAAAGGTTTGCCCAAGAATAGAAAAGGTGCCAATATTTCAACAATTATAGTAATTGAATAGGCTGACATCCATATGTCAAATCCCATTCTCTTCATATTGGGAAAAGAAATCATGCCCTGGGACACAGTGCATGTGTCCCAGGAACTTATAATACAGTGAACTTATAATAATGTCTTAAAATTAGTACAGAACAGACCAGTAATTGTTAGAAAAAAATGTTTGCTATCTCAAGTATGAATATGAAATAATACTCCATTAATGTTTTTACCTTTTGAATAATTTATAAATTCTGAATCTCCCTTTCAATATCCACTTTCACTTGCATGACTTTGAGTGAATTAATTTCCAATTTTAACTAGTTACAAAATAATAAACATTTTGGGGGTATATAAAATTTACCTCACTTAAGTCTTTTAATCAAAAGCAAAGCAAGGAATTTTCAAATGTAGCCATGCAGAAAAACAAAGGAATATATTAAGAAATCTAAAATACCAAAAAAAAAAAAAAACAATTATGAATCTAATTTCTCTCCAGCTTTCAAAAATGAGAGTCACATGCTTTGATATAGTTAATATTCTTATATGAATAAAGAAAGATAAGACACATATAAAAGCAAATAATAAACAATAGTACGTAAAAGTGACAATTGAAAATATCTGAATTAAATATCAAATCCATGAAAAAATATGATTATAATATAAATTCATTGTATAAATAGTAGCAAAATATAACACGAATGCCAAATTGTCTTTCAACATTTTATTCTATGTTTATTAGTTTTTAGGCACACCACGTAATAATGAATCAACTTTGAATAGATAAGCTTTTTTTTAATGATATATAAGTCACCAAAATGTAAACAAAAAATATTTCCCAACATGCCATCATTTATGCAATGTTTCCATATATCTTTGTTCTTTCACTATGAAAACAATAGTGATGACCACTTAATACTGTAAAAATTAAACATTTAAATTTTATTCTTGATCCATTTTTTTTTATATTTTCTAGAAATTCATGTTACTTTTGTAATGAGGAAAAGTAAAACTTATTTCTATAATCATTATGGAAAATAAGTATTAAAAATTGTAGTAGTCTACTTCTGTGATGTAGATTATATCAGATTTGCTATATAGGACATTTCTCTCTAGCATGGGTATCTTAACCACCCTTGACTACACTAAAACTGAAATAACAGCAAAAATAGCTGGTGTTTGCATAGTCTGTTGATCTCCATAAAGCAGTAATACATATGTAAATAGCAAATAAGTTGTAATTGAGATTCTGACTTGGGCAGTGGATTGTTTTAGACGTATTAGGTCTCACTTTATAACTGAAAGGAAATAAAATTTAACATCTTCTGACTAGTAAAGTCTACAGATAAGAACAGAATCATATTTCTATATTTAAAGTATAAATGAGAGTTGAAACTCCAGGTTTTCCTTTTCATTTACTGGTAAGCATAAGAGCACTAAGAAATTTAATATGCAGTACCAAAGTCAGTGAATTCTCATCTATGGAATGAGTTTGCTGGAATAATGCAAATGTGGGTACTGTGGATTTATTCAAGTGTTAACCACACACTGTTAACGGCAGTATATTTTTGGTTAGTTTCTAAGGATGCATATGTAGTTGTCATGTATACTATCCAATTTTAATTGGATTTTTCATTTCTTTTACTTTTTAATTTTTGAAGTTTAGTGTTCATCATATATTCCAGATACCAGTTATTTACAGGATATGTAGATTGTAAATATTTTCTCCTATTTTACATTTTCATTTCTTCCTATGGTCTTTCATAGTGCAAAGGTATTTCATCTCAATGAGACACAATTGATGAATATTTAATTTTGTATATTATAATTTTTTGCCAAGATAGATTATTGACTATGACGTTTTTACTCAATGTTCTTTTTCCCCCCTCCGATGATTCTTATTGAAGTAAAGATGGTTTACATCACTGCATTTGTTCTAAGGGTTCTAGGTTCAAACCCACACAAAGGTAAACTTGCACACTACGACCATGGGCAAAGCCCCACTAATTCTCCACTGTACTTCATTGGCTGTCCTCCCAATGAAGCAGAGGCCGCTTCCACACAGTTACCCTCCTGTTCTGGTTACTTTAGATGTCTAGGGGTTGGTGTTGGAGGTTTTCCTAACCCTTTCTGTTTCTGATTTATTTAGCTTAGCATGGTCATCTCCAGTTCCATCAACCTTTAAAAAAATATCAAATTTTTCATCTTTCTTCTTACAGTGGAGTAGTAGTCCATTGCAGGTATGTGTATATACACACCACAGTTTTTTGATCCACTTCTCTGTTCTTGCATACTTCAGGGTTTCCATATGCTATTATAGACTGCTACAATGAACAGATAGTGCACATGTCCATTTGAATTAATGTTTTAACACTTTCTTGGTGGATATCTGAAAGTGAAATTGCTGGATGGCAGGGACATCAAGTTGTAGTTTTTGAAGACACTTCCATACAACTTTTCAGAGGGTCTGGACCAATGTACATTTCTACCAACAGTGTACAAGTAATTTTTTTCCACATCCTCTCCAACAATTGTCTGTCTTTTTTATATAATCCATTCTTACTGGTGTAAGATAGTATCAAATTATGGTTTTGATTTGAATATTCCAGATAAGTGATGATGAGCATTTTTTTTCAGATGTTTGCTGGCCACCTGTGTCCTGTCATTGGAGAGGTATATTTAAGCATCTCTGCCCCTTTTTTGGTCGAGTTATAATTTTTTTGTTGCATGAGTTCTTTTAGATGTTTTGATTATTAGTCCTGTTATAGATTTATAGCATATTAATATTTTCCCATCAGTGGGGTGTTTTTTGTTTAACTTTTAGTTGTTTTCACTGTGTAGATACTTTTTAGTTTGATGGAATACCATTTGTTTATATTCTTTTTTTCCCTCCTACATTTGGAGATGAATTTCCAAATATCTCTGAAGCCAATATTGTAGAATGTTTTGCCTGTTTTTCTTCAATATATTTTAAAGTTTTAGGTAATATATTAATAGATAGATAGGTAGACAAATTTATATATATTTAATTCGCTTTGATTTAATTTTATATAAGGCACGATGACATGGTGATCTTACACCATTCTTTTGCATATGAATGTCCACAGCATTTATCAAAGGGACTCATTTCTCCAACCTATTGTTTGGTCTCCTTTGTTATAGATTAATTGTCCATAGATATGTGGGTTTATTTCCGTATTCTATTCTTTTACCTCGGTCCATGTGACTTGTCGTTGTTGTTCCAATACCATACTCTTATGATTACTATAGCTTTGTAGTATAATCTGACTGACATCTGGCAGTTTGATACTTATTTCCTCATTTTGGCCAGTAATGTTTATTCTTTTCAGGGTCTTTTGTGGGTCTATATGGACTTCAGTATTGTCTGTTGAACTTCTTTGCAGAATGACACTAGAACCTAACCAGGGCTTGCATTGTATCTACACACATATACATATTTATATACATATTTATATTTTGGAGTATTTTGGAGTATTTTGGAGTAGAATGAATATTTTAACAATAAATTCTTCCAACCCATGAACATGAAATATCTTTCTATTTTGGTTTCTTCTATGTCTTTTAATAATCTCATAGTTTTTATTGTTTTGTCCATTTCCTTTTCTAAGTTTAACCTTTAGTATTTAATTACTCTTATAATTATAAATGTGATTATCTTACTTTCCTTGTTAATTCATTTTTTCATATAAAAATGCAACCGATTTTTGTAAGGTGATTTTATGCCACATGCCTTTACTAAATTGCTTTATTATTTCAATTAGCTTGTGTGTGTGTGTGTGTGTGTGTGTGTGTGTGTGTGTGTCTTTAGAATTTTTTCCACAAGAATTATGCTTGCTTGTATATGGTGATAGTTTTGTTACTTTCCTTTTTTATGTTTCTTCTACTTGATTTATTCTATGTAGGGTCTTTCAACACTATATTCAATAATAGTGGTCATAGTGAACATCTTTGCTTTATACAAGATTATAAATGAAAAGCTTTCAATATTTTACCCTTGAATATGATGTTGACTATCAGTTTTCATATATGGCCTTTATTATATTGGGGACTATAACCTTGTAGCCTCAGTTTGTTTTTTTTTTAGTGCAAAAACCATAAATATATGTTGAACTTTATTATATGCTTTTATATCAATGAATTGACTTCTATAATCATTATTTTTATCTTTTGTAAGTGTAGTGAATTACATAGATTTCCAGTTATTGAAGCATCACTGTAACCTTGGAATTGGTCCCACATCAATATTATATATAACATATATTGTTGAATTCAATTTGCTATGATTTTATTGTGGTATTTCGCATCTGTATTCCATAGGAAAATTGGCCTGTAACCCCCCTTTTTGTGTAGTCTATCAGATTTATATCAGGGTGATGTTGGGAAAAGTTTGAAGATATTAGTTCCTCTTTGAAAGTTAGTACAATTCACTAGTGAAACTGTGAAGTTCAGGCTTTTGTTTTTTGGAGACTTAATTGGTATTTCAATTTCACTGATTAGTCTAATCAGGTTTTCTATTACTTCCTACTTCTATCTTGGAGGGATGTATATGAATTTCCCTATTTCCCTGTTTCATCTATTTTTTTTTCAATGTTAACATATCAATGTTCATAATCTCTTATAATTTCTTTTCTGAAATATTTGTTATAATCTATGGCCATACCAATCTGAACATGCCTGATCTCATCTGAAATATCTGTTGTAATTACTCATCTTTTAGTTCTGATTCTATTTACTAGATTTTTCTCATTTTTTCTTAGTGAGTCACATTAGAATTTGTACATTTCATTTTTCCAAAGAACCATGTTTTGTTTTTATTGAACCTTGTCTTTTTTATTTTAATTTCTTTTACTTCTGCACTAATTTCTATTACTTCTTTTTGTCTTTGGTGTGTTTATTATTATTATAGTTTGTTGAGGTGATAGTGAGATTGTGTGAGTTCTTTCTTATCTATTTGTTCCTGTATTATCATATATCCTTCTCTCGGTCCCATAGGTTCTGAGAAATTATGACTTCATTTTCATTTGTCTGAAAGCATTTTTGATTTCTTCATTGATTTCCTCATTTATCCAGTGAGTGTTTAGTAGAGTTTTATTTAATCTCTATATATTAAGTTTTTCCTGCTCTGTTTGATTTCTACTTTGATACTGTTGTGCTCAAAAAAATACTCTTTTTTTTTTTTTTTAGACTATGTCTTGCTATTTTCTGCCCATGGAAATGTAGGTTTATGTTGTTGGGGGTACCACAGACTCAAGTGCTCCCCAGCCTCAGCTTCCCAGGTAGCTGGGATTACAAGAGCACACCACCACACACAGCTATATATTTTTTGGAACTAGGTCTCATTACGTGCTCCCGGCAGAACTTGAACTACAATCTCTGGCCCTAGTCGTGGTTTCCTAGGCTGCCATTTACAGGCATGAACCACCATGCCCGGGCTCAAAAAATACTCTTAATGTGATTTAAAACTTCATGAATTTTTATTTGTTTTATTTGTTTTAGACTGAAGATTGTTCTCTGTACACTTGAAGAGTGTCTACTTGGTTTTTTTGAGCTGCAATGTTACATAAATATAATGTCCATATATTCTAATTCTTCCTTTCAGATTATTGTTTCCTTATTTTATGTCTGGTTGATCTGTCTGTTGATTAAAGTGAAATGTTGAAGTCTCAAACCATCTTTGTGTCCCTGTTAGTATCTGAATTTAGAGTTGGTAATGAAGGGCAGTGAGGAAGGAAGAAAGAAAAGGAACCAGGCCTAGTAATTAAAAGGGAAGTTTACTTCTGCAAGCTCCCAGGGGAGCCTCACAGACCCCAGGGCAGGTTTCAGTGAAACTGTGCCATGTGGTAGAGATGATAGTCTTTTATAAGGGAAGGAAGGTCTTTGTTCCTGAGTTGGCAGGAACTAAAAGTCAGTCAGGAGCCAGGGAGTCAGGAAGTGTCTTAGCATTTTTAATGGGCAAGAATTTTACATTGATGCCTGATGCAGGAACTGGGTGATATTCACAAAGGACTCACTTAACATCATAATGGGTGGAGCCAGTAACACTCATTTGCCATTCTACCTTTCAGGTAATAGGTGCCTAATCTATTGAGATGCCACTGAACTCTGTACATATTTTATTGACAAATGATATGTCTTCCTGAAATGTTGATCATTATGTAATGTTGATAACTTTCTTCAGGTATAAGTCCATTGCATGTTATAATGGGGCCTCACATTGCCACTGGGGGGTAGGTTCATGAGTGTCACCATATAAGAACTGTATTGGGATGAGACAAGTCATCTGACCTCAGGGTTGTCTAGGGAAGAAGACATGAATTGTTCCCAAGCTTCCCCAGAATAACAGATGGGCTCAGTACTCTCTGATCTGCCAAGGACACCAATCAACTTCTCCTTTGGGAGGGACATGTCCCTTATCCCCCAATCAGACCTCTCAAACCGCCAGTAACCATGTGGAGGGTATCTCCCTTTAACACAGCTGATGTTGTGCATTGATAAGTAACATTGTATGGCTAGAAAATATAAGATACTTCCCTTTTGCTTTAGAATTATAAATTTCAAGAAAGACCTGATAATATGGTAGAGGTTTGACTTGCTGACTTGACTCTTCAGGTCTAGGTTAGAAAATCTTGGGCTGCTAGTCTTCATTAGAATTTAGCTTTCAGAAGGCCAGAAGGGGAGTAGAAAGTAAAACAAGGCTTTTGTGATATGAGATGATTGATAAGGCTTACTCACGGAAGAGTAGGAAAAACAAGAATGAAGGATATGGAAAGAGTTTGGAAGAGAAAGAAGGAATCAGCCATTTTTTGGAGGGGGATGAGGACCTGGCCATAATGACCGAGGCAGCCTGGGGCCGTTGGCCCTGACTGGTGAACTCATAGCTTTAGCATGCATAAGCTAATGATATGTGCTTAAGGAGTTTGGAGGTTTGACATTCATGTTGGGAGTTTGTCTTCTCTAGTTTGATTCAGATTTTTTGGAGAGCCTATGAGAGAGATCTGAAAAGATGGACCTGGTGTTGGTTCCATTTTACCTTGGAGTTTTTCTACTGCCTAAAGCTGAGAGGATATTGAAAAAGAGGAAGACCACCAAGTACCATGTGCTTGGAAAAAGATAGAACACATTTCAAAGCAGGAAAAGAGTGATACCCTGCTTTTGGAACAAGTGATTTAGGAACTCAGATTGACTGGGCATGTGGTGAGGTGACCTGTAACTAAAAATACAATTTTGGACATGTGTGGTAACTCGGTTTTTCATGTTTGTTTTGTAACACATATAATGGGATAGCTTGGATTTTTGCATGCTTATCTAGTCATAGTACATGTTTAAGTAATCATTTTCTTACTTGCTAATAAATAGTTTGATCACTTTAAGAGTATGGTCTGGCTTTAAAATTACATAGCAATGTAAAAGTTACAAATTCTTAAAGAGCCAGGTTATAAGTTTGTTTGTTTGTTTGTTTTTCCTCTTTGGTTTGGGAGAAAGGGCCCAGGCAAGCAACAGGCACCCGAATGACAAAGGTAACAAGTGTGTGAAAGCTTAAGTGTTAATAAGGGCTTTTGCCCATTTTGTATCAGATTAAAAAGTTTTTTGCTATTTTCTCTCTCCCTCTCTCTCTCTCTCTCTCTCTCTCTCTCTCTCTGATTTAGGAAAAGCTGGGAAAAGGATTTTTAGTAAAATTCCTGCCCTCCCCCCTTCCTGATAACAGCCAGGTTATAAACAAAATACTAAACTGAGAGATACTGGTTTTGTTCTTGATCTCTATTTATTAAAGTGTTTTAATAAATGAAAAACCGACTTTGTTCATGATGCTCTTTAGCAATGTACACTTGGGCATATTGTGCTTCTCAAGACATTACCTGTTCCACACATGAAATATGTGAAACATGAATTCAAATAGAGAGTTTTGAAGTTAGATAAGGATTAGAGGTAGTGACTGGAAAGTCCTGTGCAAACCTCACCTACCTGGAAAGTCCATTCAGTCAGGAAACCACTAACCTTACCCAAAATATGAAAGAATTTGATATCTTTTCAACACAGTAAAGATAAATAAGAAGGACTCAGGGAAAGATTTACGTTAGCTTTAGAGAAAACTAAATGTTGCTGAGTTCATCCAAAAATTTTTAAAAGCATACAATCATTAATTCTTTAAATACTCTTTTAATCTACCTGTTAGCCTCTTGGACTCCAATACAAGTTTTAGCTACTCTGTTATCACCTCATAGGTTTCTCAAACTCTGACTGTATCTTCTAACAATTTTCTATGGGAATTCGATTGACCTATTTTGAAGGTTTCTGACTCTATTCCATCATCTTCACGGTATTATAGTGTCCATCCAGTGAGTGACTTGTTTCTGTTAAAGGTTTCTCAGTTCTATAATTTCCACATAGTTTTTAAATATTATTTTTTATTATTTTACTGAGATTCTCTGATTTTCTTTTTTTCTATTTATCACAAATTCTTTGTACATGCTTATTAAGCAGTGTATGAAAGTCAATTTAAAATATATGTCAAATAGTTTCAATATATGATTCAACTCATAGCTTGCATTAAATCTTTTCTCAGCAAGCTGTCAATTTACTGGTGTCACAGACTATTTTCTGTTATATCCTGAACATTTTCCATTATATTAGAAGATTCTGTGTCCTATTTGAGCTAGTGCTATCCACTTGACAAAATGTGGATAGATAAAAGAGGGGAGTCTCATCGGGTAAACTGGAGTTCTTGTGGTAGGTTCCCTTTGCTGTCACCATCCAGCTGATACCTCGGTACAAGAGTCGAGGTCAAAGGAGATATAGGCGAATATTTCTAAGCATTGGGATTGTTAAGGTGAGAAACCTCCTGCTAGTGGAAAGGGAGACTGCTTCCAGATAAGGGTGCTTCTTATGTTATGACTCTTATTGTATGAGAGCCTTCTAGCTATCTAGTATCTCTGAGTACAAACTGGGAGTTTCAGGATTCAGGGACAATATAGCATCCTGAGCCAGGCAAGATATTTTGGAATCTTGCCTTATATACCTGGTGATGGAGAGTGACCTCAGAATCATCAGAATAAAGAGATTTTCCGGGTCAAGTCACATCTATAGGTTCAAATATTTCTCTCTAGCAAGTCTGCCTGGGTGACCTGTCTCCAAAAAGGTGACCCAAGTTTGTGGGGACAAGGAAGCTCTTCAAAATTGTCATTTGCTGTAGTGCAATTCTTCCTGCCAGTGCTTTTTAGTCATCCCAGTGTATCTCAGTGAGAAATGAGAGCCTTACACCCTGGAGACAAAAAGAACTCCTTAGAAAATGTTAGTTATAGTGGGGCTGCTGGGCTAACTTAAACTTTCATCAGCGTATCAGTTCAAACTATTGAAAGAGCAATTTCCCCTTTGTAGGTCATGTAATGGGGAATATTAGGCCTGGGTCACCTTCTCTGTTAGGGTTCATGAGCTATTTGGCTGTTTTGCTGTTCCTCTAACCTAGAGAAATCCATAAATGTTCATTTTCTCTCCCCTCTATTTCTAATTCTCCTTTATATTCTCTTATTCTTTCTAGGATTATTTATTTAAAGGAGAAGAACAAAGAGAAAAAAACACATATGCCATGTTTTCCAGATTAGAAGCATCCCTTATACATAGTTCACATAAACTTATGACTGTTTTCTTTTCTTGATAAATTTATCATGATCAAATGTCCCCTTTTATCTCTAATAAAATTCTTTTTGGGTGCGGGTATATTTTATAGTAAATACCCTGAGCTAGCATCTTTATATTTGCTATCTGTATATAAATATTACATCATATATAATATATACATAGATGTGCATATATATGCACACATACATAGACATATATAGGTATAATCCATTTAAAATGACTCCATCTGTTATTTTAGATTTAAAATATATCTCTTTAGAAAGATTATAGTGAAGTAGTATTTTTAATACTCTCATGTTCTTAATCTCAACTTTTAAATCTTTTTAATCATAGTGATTAATTTGTTAATATTTAATGTAAATTGGGGACAGAGGGGAAATATTTATTGCAAATTGTGATATAGTTACAACAAACTCCACCTTTTTACTGTTGGGTTTCTGTTGTCTGCAAGCATTGATTTTTTTTTAAAAAAAGGTTTTTTTTAGTCATTTGGATGTGCTTTATATTTCCATCTAATTAAAATGTTCACATATATGTTCTGAACCTTTTAGCAATTTTGTAATATTATAAATACATTTTGACCATTCACAATGTAAATTTCATATTGCATTACTTTGTAATATGTAAAGGTCTTTAATGAAAGGCTCATTATCTTTATAATATAAAAGTCATATACTACATCTACAGATATTATAAAATCCACAAACCAATGTTATAATTACCACTTTGCATAATCATAAATATTGTGGAGATGTTGAAATTTAGTATGTTTATCCATCTGTTAGTACTTTTGTTTCTTTACTCTTTACTATCAATACAAATTTTTAACATTTTCTTCTGACTGCAGAAGTACTTTTAATATTTCCTATAGTAGAAGTTAGAAAAAAAAATTAATCTTAAAATACTGTTCTTTAAGTCTTATTCTTAATATTATTTTTTTGTTGTACATAGAGATCTGAGTTGGAATATGATTTCTTTTAGAATTTTAGAGATACTATTCAGTTGCCTCTGGCTCCCATTATTTCCAATGACAAACAAAACACTTGTTCTCCACTTCATTCACCTCTTCTCTGCTTTTAGATTTTATCTTAAAATCTATTTTCAATAGTTTAACTATCACATGGCATGGTGTAGACAAGTCAGATCCTCCTCTCATAGTAAAAACATTCTAGTAAAATAAATACAGTTTACAGACTGTTTTCAGTGTTGTGACAACATTAGGAGGGTGGGAATGTATACTTTATATAAACGATCAGCTCCACATTAAACTTTCAAATTTTTAAATAGGCCACTTTCATGAAAGGATAGGCCTTTCAGCACACTGCCTCTCCACTTTGCCCATGCTGGTTAGCCATGTGAATTCACACAACTGATTAAGAACTACTTCTTAGTTTGCCATATCCCTGTAAGTTTCTTGGAGGGTAATCCTATTTGGCTTTCAGAGGTAATAGTTTTGGGGGCCAGTCTCTAAGCTGAAAGTCTTAAAAGCTGGGAAAACAGATGGGGATTACAAATCTTTTATTAAAGAGATAATAGAGTGATGAGTTCTCTCCCAGTTGTATAGCAATATGGGAGGTGTGATGTTGTGGCAAGACCATGTCTCAGTTGTCCAAATATGATAGCTTTGTTGTTGTCATTTCCTCATTTGACTAATGTATAGAAAATTTTCAGCTCCTTTTGGATTTCCATCAAAGGACATTCATTGTTCCATATGAAAATGTAGATTCACTGTGTCCATAGTAAGGTTCAAGAGTCTATTATTGTCTTCTGTACTGATTTTATTTACCCCAGAAGCTAACGTTTTAGTATTAATATGATTTTTAGACTATCCTTTTTTATAATAGAATTAAGAAACTGAATACTTATTCTTGTTTTCATCTGATATTTTTCCCTAGGGAAATTTCAGTGAAGAATTCTTAAAAAGGGAACCTGCATATAGTAAGAAGTTCAATTGGAAAAATACAAGCATCTAGATATAAACATACCTACACCCATAAGTGTTCATATGTATAATTATCTTTGAATTCATTGGAAGCAACATAGAATCTTTAATAAGGTTAATTGAACCCTAACTTATAGGTCATCATTTCTCTGAGCATCCTGTTGTTATAATCAATATGTTGTGGCATTTTAAGAAAATTATAACTTTTTCTCATTAATTTTTTCCCAACATTTTTGTAAGAGGTCAGTTGAATTTTGAATAGTATGTAAGGGAGCAGTTTTAGTTTAATCAGTCTGAGTAAAAAAATCAATGTCAATATTGGTACACTTTAACATTTCTAGCCCTATTGGTTCTATGTTTGATCTCATTTCCTCTCACATTGTCACAGTTGTATTTTGTTGTATGAAAAACACTTAGATGTTTAAAATTATATCTGCTCCATAAAAACGTGCTAATGTTTTTACTTTCAGTTTGAAAAGTTCATGCTATGCAGCTTTTCTTTCTAAGTATTTTTCTCTGTCCATTCCTGAAATTAAGTATTAAAGGAAATAAGAGTAATGCCATTTGAGTAAGTTGTAAGCCTAAGTTAGCCCAAAACCCTCATGAAACTGGGAATTTTGATATTATAAAAGATGAATCTGGAAATTCCACCCAGAAATTGCTAATGTTATTTTGCATGCTGATTTGTAACCAGATGTTGCATCAATGAGTAACATTTTAAGTTCAAATATTATATTAGTACTTTATATTAAGACATTTCTTTTTTAGTGCTAAGGTTAAATAACAGTAAAGTTATTTAAAAGTATGAAGAACATACTTTCCAAAAACAATAATAATCAAAATTTATTTGACTTGAGTAAAAATTCAGACAATTAAATCATATAAAATCAATTTCAAATGTACTGCTGAAATAAGTTTCCCTTTCTGAAAAATCTTTTCCTGAGACATTGAATAATTTTCATATAAAGTCATACAAAGCTTTTATTCTCTCTAATGTCAGTTTCTCCCTATTTTAGCTATAGGCCGACTTAACTCCACATTTCACTCACACTTTTCCTCTACTATGTGTTTAGAAATTAATTTTCTGCTGAGAATTCCAGTTTAGTCGTATGCTTCATTTTGCTTTAGATTTTTCTGTTCCTTGTTGCTTGATGCCATTTTGATATCACATTTATGATAAATCCCCAATCTATTTTCTATGACCGTTTTGTTTTTTCTGAAATAATCTCCTTCATGCCGCCTTGCCACTTTTTATTTTAAGTTGTCCAAATTCAGAATTCTTTATCAATCTTACCTATTCTATTTGACTCATCCTTAATTATTTTCCAAACTTCTATGTCCTAGGACTTTCTCTGTACTTCTCTTTCACTCTTAGATAATGTTTATTCACCACTAGGGAACATTGTAAAGTTCAATAACAATATTACATTCAATTCTGGTACAATTTGATATCAACTTCCAAACTATGTCTATTTCAGGAAATTAGAAAAAGTATGTGGTCAGTCTCAGCATATGGTCAGTTTCTGGCCACTCAATATTGAGACTAAGGTAAATAAATGTTGATGATCTAGGCACTTGAAAGAACCTCAGTTAGAGATTGTACCTAGATATCTACTTTTTATATCACTAATAACCTTTCAATATAAAGATATTTACTAAGAAAACAAACAGTTATTAATTATAGTATACAAAAGTACACTGTGAAAGAAAGCACAATAGTCTCCATTTTCATAGACTCCACTCATTTGTAATGGTCACAGTTATTATCAGTCAGAAAGATTACTGTGATTAATCAGTTATAACTTCCTTGAATGTGGGAACTGAAAAAGAGAACTAAGTGCTATCTTTATCATCCTTGATATAACAAAAAAAAACCATTGAGATTCTACTTAGAGAAAATTATGAATGATGACCTCCTATAAATGAAATGGTGAATAATGTAAAAATATTACTTGAAAGTGAAAGTTTTGCATGTAATGATGAGACTGTTGGCCAAATTCCAAATCTCACTTTCACCTAAAATGAGCATACATTAAAATGAGCAATGAAGGTGAAGGGGGATAATTTAGAGGTTTTTATACCATTTAAATAGATGAAATTAATCACTGATTAGATATAGAAGATGAAGAAATAGGAGATAAGGAAGGCATTTTGATTTATGGCTAAATTGATAATGTGGATTATAAAATCCATGAAATATATAAAGAAAAATACTAAAGACAAAAATCTGAGTATCTCTTTGATTTCAACGTAACTTCCATTTCTCCCTCATATTTTGGTGCCAGTTCAGTATGTTATATTATTTTTATAATCTTTAATTATATTATTAATATGTTCTCTTTGTAAAATTAAAATAATGACTGAAGTCACCTAAATCACCAATCTTAAATCCATTCTTTCTCTTCCCATAAGATCATTTGAGATGAGTGTTTCATTTTTCATGTATTTACCAGTTAAGGGTCCCTGTGTAGGATTTTTTAACTCCCATGCTATTGATTTTGAGAGAGATAATCCTTTGTTGGGGACTGTCCTATGCATTGTAGCATATATATTTAGTGACATTCTTTGCCTCTTCTCATTAGATACTTGTAGCAAACCCTCTTTGTGACACTCAGAAATGATAAAGCCAAATATCTCAAGAAGCGAAATCATTCTCAGTTGAAAAGAACCTGCATATATACAACAGTTTCACAGATAACTTATATTTAAGTGTATACCTTTAACCAGATCTAGGAGGTACTTTATATAAGATCACTGAATTCCATTCCCATCCCTTTTAATGGCCCTTATTGCTTATTTGCAGACAGAATGCAAAAAATCATATTTCCATGATTCTGTTAGTTCAGATTCTATACTTGATCTAGTATAGAATCATGCCAAAGTGCATATTTGATTCTGAAGTCAAGGAAAACATTAAGAAGCTGAGATAGGACTCCTGCAGGCATATATTGTTTTCTATGTGAGCTGTATCAAAGTCAGGATTTTATTTTCACGGATGTAGAAAGATTTTGGCAAATTTTTTTTCAACCAGTTCATGGAAGACACAGTGATCATCCTAGAATATAATCATGTTGATAGTTTTGTAATTCTCTAACTTTCCAACATCACAGAGTCAGCATCTATGTTAGTTGTCTAGTTCAGCAACATTCAGGGAGTTGGTTGAAACCTGCTTGACTGGTTTTTTCTGTTATTATTGTAAGCCATATAATAATGGAATCTAAATGTATAGAAGGACAAAATAGGGCACTAATAGGCTAAAGATGTTTTAAAATTTAAATAATAGCATGTGGATGAGGCATTAACAAATTCATAGAACTGATTGTCATTTACCCAGAACATGATGAAAATGAACAACAAGTGATTTATGCTGCAGAAACATGAGAAGATTTAGGAACACAGCTCTTCCTAAAGAAGAGATATGTTTTGGGGTAGAAAGGAAGACTGGATTGAGGGAGTCAGTAAAGAAGTATGTCCTGTTTTCCCAGGTTGAATTCTCATTCCAAGGATTCCTCTCAACTGGCTGATTACTAAAGAAATGGGAAAAAAAATTAAACCAAAGTGGCTACAGTCTACAGATTAAAAAAGAGATCTGTATTCAATTTTAAAGACATAAAATAAAGTAAAATCAATGTTGGAACCCTGGAATTATCTTCAAATATATTTTTTTTTATTTTCAAGATTTAATGAGGATTTATAATCTGAAGTCTGCTTGTCACATAATTGAAATGAAATATAATAAAAATTAAAGTGTTATCTTTATTTTATTTTGTCTCTAAAATTGATTGCTCACACACACAGACACACACTTATATTCAAATTGTTGTATATCCCAATGTTCTCCCACCTCTTATCACCCATGAGCCTTATTTTAGTCTCTTGTGCTCATGCCTCCCTTGATTTTACCTCCGTCCCTCTCCCAAGCTCTATGCTTCAGTTCTGCTGACAGTTTGTTAGTTTGGGGTTTTACTTGTCCTTTTGTTTGTTTGTTTTCCCTATGCCCTGCATATGGGTTGGAGCATTCAGTATTCCCCCTTTTCTTTCCAGCTTATTTCCATGAGAATGAATCCTTCTAGGTTCATTCATGTTATCACAAATGCATCAAATTTGTTTATTTTCATTGCTGAATAATGTCCCATTGTGTACAATGCCATGACTTTCTAATCCATTTTCTGTTTGGGGGCATTTGGAAACATTGTTTCCATGTCCTGGATATTGTAGGTAGTTCTGTAGTGAATATCCGAGAACAGTGTCCTTTTGGAAAAAAAAAAAATCTGTATTCAAAAAAGCAGAAGTATCAAGAAATTCTGCACATGAAATGCTAGGACTTCACCCCTCTTGTCTATTTTTAAATGTTTAGAAACCTGACTGCTAGATATACATAACACAGATATGAGTCATTTGACTTATCTGATGGACAATATTTATCCCAATTAAAACTTTGCAAGTATTGATATATAGAAATCTTTCCAAATATCTGGACTCCCAATATGTTTATCTAGTCTTTATAGAAGAAAAACCATCATTGACAACCTTCTTCTATATCCACTCCACTATAGAACTTTCACAAGTTTATCAGTTGTTCTGACCTTAACATATTAACATAAAATATCTGTTATTTGTGTGGATGGGGATATGTGAAATAAAGCATATTTATGGACAAAAAATAACCTGGAAAATAGAGTTGAAACAAAAAAGAATTAGGCCAGAACAGAAAGAAATAAAACTAATGTTTGTGTGTGCATATATGGAGAGAGAGGAGTATACATAGAGAGATATAGTGGTAAATATTATACATAGATCCATAAATACACATATACTACAGTGAAAAGAAGAGAAAGAAGCTCTTCAAATGAACCAACCCAGAGTTCATGTTTCTACGTCAAGAGTGTGCTGTGATCCCTGCCTCGAAATGGTAAGATCTTAGAACCTGAGCTGCCGACTTGGTACCAGCACTCAGATAATGACTATGCTCCCAAAGGTAGACCAGTTGCAGGGAGGGGAACTGCTGTGTGCACAGCACAGGAATTTTACTGTCGAGATGCACACCTTGTTAGATTAGTGCTGTTCTCCAGACAGCTGAGATAGGAAGAGAGAAGAGAATCTGAGGCTACTTGTTTTTGCTCTTGCCTCCGGAATGGTAAATTAAAGTTGGGTGGGGGTTCTTTTTCCCTCAAATATACCTCATGTTACAGAATGTGTGATCCAGGGCAAATCTATCTCTGATGCTCCAAGTTATTAGCATTTTATGTTTTCCTCTCTTTTAAAACTTTATTTTTTATATTCACTAACATATTTTTTGCAGGGTCATATGAACAATAATTTTGCAAAGTATTTCTTTCATTTCTAAAAGACATTGAATAAATATATCTAAAGCAGCAGGTTTAAAGTCATTACTGTATCTCATTCTTCTACCCCTTTTAGAAGGCTAACTAGGTGAGCAATAAAGCCCCCAATAAAGCAATACAGCCAGAGGGGCCTCTGGCAATGAGTCAGCCTCTTCTGGCTCATTCTTCCCTCCAACTAAGTTAAGGTGCCAAACCTAAAACAATTTTCCTATGCAAGATTTAGCATGGAAGGAATTATTGAAACCACAGGGTGGAAATTAATGATTAGCTTGAGATGCTATTAGCATACCAGCAGGAGAAAAGACTAAATGAGCTATGATCTGAAGTAAAATATGTCATCCTGGAAATTGCAAGTGATATGATGGAGAAACAATGCTGGGTAATAGGGGAGGAGAGAGAATGAGTTATTAGACTGAGAGGCGAGGAGACAAGCATTTAAATTAAGAGGACAGGACAATGAGACAGCATGAGTTAACGAGCAAGAACCCAGACTGAAAGACACTCTGGTTAGTGATTGCAGACAGGAAATAATCCATCAATTGGTGTGCAATGCAGCACAATGGGAACTAGGCAAGAAGAGGATGCAAAAGTACTTTTCCATTAAGATAAAGAAAATATTAAATCCTTCCAGTCACTTCTTCCTTTGGACATTGTTAAAGGCTGAGCAAGGGCATGCTGATTAGAAAGTTGAGACAAAAATGGGATGAGAGATAGGTTGATGGGTAAATGTTTGAGATAGTACCAAAACATTTAAGAATGCCACTCTGCACTCTTTTGGGAAAGGTGGGGGTATCAACATAAAATAGAGAAACACGAGAGTGAGAATTGACAAAATTACATCCACACTGCAGTCTTTTGAGCAGCCTTTTTTAAATCTAGCCAAACTGATGTGATAAGAGGTTACCTCGTTAAAAACTAGGTGCTTTGTTTTGGAAGGAAAGTATATATTTTGGAAAATATAATATTGTTAACTCATGATGATGTGCAAGTTTTCCCTATAGTTTATCAGTTATTTTTGTGTGTTTGATTTGATTCTAGGAAAATGAAGTGAGGCAGAGAGAAAAATTATGAGCTTGTAACATTACTGCCAACAGGCCAGGAGAAAAAAGCATTTGGTTTTTCTGCTTTTTATGACTTGGAATAGCTACTGAAACTAGCTAGGAAAGTAGATTAACCCCTTTAATGTAGAGAAGGAATTTTCTTCCTCATATTAGACCAAAGTTGTGGAGATGGATAGGTAACTAACATATCTAAAGCTCTTTTATTTCTAAATTCAAGATCAAACTACAGATAATAACAAATCCTATCAAAAAAGCATCAATCATGAACCCAAAGAATCAGATTGTAATCTTAATCTGCATATATCACTATCCGGACAGTTTAACATTTTTAATAGACATTTTGATTTCAGCATTGTTCAAAAATAGAACAAAACATCACAAAATTTATTTATAATTATGAAAGAGCCTGAATAGCAACATACTCCTCAGAGAAAGGGGACAAAATGGAGATACCACACTCCTTGACTTAAAGCTATACTTAAAAGGCAATGGTCATTAAAACAGTGTGGTAGTTGAATTAAAAACAGATCAGTAGAAACAAACTTAAGAGCCCAGAGTAAAAACCACATACCCGTGGACAAATAATTTATGACGAAGGGTCAAAAACTTACAATGGAGCAAGGGAACTTGTCAATAAATAGTGTTGAGAAAACTGGACAACCAGACAACATACTTTTCCCTATGACAGTTGGAACATAAGACGTGAAAAGGGTGAATGAGCAATAGGTGAGTGAACAGTAGGGGTTTAACCAGCATTCAAAAAGTTAACATAAAAGTATAATACAATTTCCTACCTTCCTGAATTCACCAGTTTAACACCATGAATTGGAGCTTTATTTTATCATAAGACCTTCTTTGATCAGTGGGTAGCCACAGGACAGAGGCGTGAGGCTAGTATGAACTGCTACTTTGGGTACCTTGTTATAAAGTAAATCAAATTTGTCATCACAGACTAATTTAATCTATTGATTTGCTTGTTTACCAATCCAACTAGCTCCATATAATGCCTCAGAAAGGGCAGCAAAATTAGATCCTATTATGTAGTCAACATAGATGTTGGTGCATGGTATCATTAATTGGCAAAGCATACTTTTTCCTTCCTGTTTTCATAGTTAACAAATTTCTCAGCCCTTCAAATGCCTTCTTTATTAATTGGTGGAAATGATCATTCAAACAGATGGCTTATTTAAAGAAATAGTTACTTTTATATCCCTTGGGAAATGGCCATCTGCTCTGTTTGGGGATGGGGGCTTCCATATGTTGTCATTTCCCCATAACCTGTGGAATCTTGGTAAACATTATTTCAACTATGAGATGGCACTCCCTCTGAATGAACAGCTGGCTACATTATTCTATCAACATTTGTATAATATCCCTATATATCTTAGTGCATTAGATTGAGGCCAAAGTTTTTTAACTCTCCATCCCTCTATCCTTTCCCTATCTTCACCTTTTGGTTTAACATTCAAAACCACAATTATTAAAATTAGATAAGGAAGAACTGGCATAAACTGCCAGGATAAGCCACTAACTGTGAGTATTGTTGCCATTGTGGTGCTCACATGCCCACTGCTCCTGGCATCTTGTGTACACTGTTGCCCCTGCACTGTGCCTGAACCACTACAGGAAGTATGTCACAGTCATGTCCCACCAAGTCCAAAAGGACTACCTGGAAAATGTCTTCCCCTACAATAAGCTGGAACCTCTAACTAGTTATGGGCATGCTGGGCATCTGGGAAAGTTTTTCCTCCAACTCTAATTGATGCCAAGACACTTTGCTGATTTGGGGGAAAGTCTCAAAATTCCAAATAGTGGTTGCAGTGCTCCAGGATAATGTGGACTTTGAAATTGTTGTAAACACCTATATATATATATAGGTGCTTACAACTATATATATATATAGGTGCTTACAACTATATATATATATATATATATATATAGGTGCTTACAACTATATATATGTATATATAATAATAATGAATATATAATGATAATAATAATAATAATGAATATATAATAATGAATAATGAATATATATATATATATAGGTGCTTACAACTATATATATATATATATGCATTCTAAGTTTGTGGGTCAGACTTTTGACCGATAACCCACTATCAAGGAAGTTGGCACGGTATGGTGACATTCATCTAAAGATGTGTGAACTTACATCCCTGAACTGTACAGTGTGGCTAAGCTAATGTTTACTCAGCAATATTACTGAAAAACTAAACATAATAAAACAAGGGATTACATACGAAGGTTAGGGTAGAGGTGGAGACCAGATGACCCTGCTGTGTAACACTTGAGGCTGTCGGAGGTGTTTTGAAAATTATTCCTGGTCTCTTAGACCCCAACTGACATGTCTTATGGCATGATGAACCTGCTCTGTAACATGGACCTGAGAGATGGAAGATACCTGTACTGTCTAGAATGGGACTTTCATGGAAACTTACCAACCTAAGCAGCCATCCTGGTGACCCGTATTGAAAGACATGACCAGGATAGCTTGGATGTGCCTCTGGGAGAACCATTCATGTATTGGACTATTCAGCAACCACACTGATGAGATCCGTGGCAAGTAGGCAGCACAGGGCTTGTGTAGTCTTCTATGTTGAGTACTTGGTGAGAAGCATAATCCTGCTTCAGGATTTGAAACTTATGGCCATATTTTGAAGCTATAATAAAGAGACTCAGAATTATATAACTTTGATAACTTGTAGAAATGTGCATAAATATATAAGGGAACTATGTCTTTTGCCATCTTCCAGTTCATGGAGATGTGCTGAACTAGTCTTTAGAGCCTTACGCAAGACATTTTCTATGTCATGTAGACTTAATACACTGCATATGAGCAGTTTTGAGGGCTACCAGAATTCTCCATTTCTCAGGGATACACAGTGAAGTGAAGACCACCTAGTTAGGCTAGACCTGAGAGTGCTGTATCACTAATTATGTGGGGACACCCATCCTCCTAGAATTCTGAAGAGATGCTATAAGAATCCATTGAAAAGACCACCAGGAGAACAATGATGTGTAAAAAGAAAAAAAAGATCAAGAAGATGGAGTGTGAAATGGGGCAAAAATGTCTAAGGTCTCAAGCTTCCCAACAAGGAGTACTTTTCCTGTCTGGGCTTTGAGATACCTCTGCTTTCTCTAATCCAAACACCTTCATCCAAAACAGTGGCTCCAACTTTGATGCAGCAATAACCCCTAAAGTGAGTACAGCCTGGGTTCTGGGGTTACAACTTCAACACAGATATCCACCCACTCTGTGACTGAAGGAATAACAGTGGGAAAGAGATTCGATTAAGGAATTCTCTCTCTCTCTCTCTTTCTCTCTCAAACAAAGTATTTTTCAGAAGAAAAGCAATGAACTCTGAATCATGGTCATCCACAACAGTCTTGGGAATATTCTCTTCACGTGAAACTACCAAGCAGAAAGTTAATTTTCTTTTTTTGGATATATAGTTGAACTCAATTTTAGATACAAACTACATTTCTGATTCTTCTATTCTTGGGCACTCAGGAGATTACAAAATTTGACTGTAGTAAATAGTGCTGCTATGAGCATAATAATGAATATATCTCTTCAAATTTGTGTTTTAACATTATTTAAGTTGATGCCTAGGTGTGGAATTGCTATTTTATGAGGTCATTCTGTTTTGAAAACTTTGAAAAATATCCTTACTGTTTTCCATAGGACCTGGCTCAGTCTCATCCCCACCAAATGTATACAAGGGTTCCTTTTTCTCTGTATTGTCACCAACACATACTATTTCTGGTCTTTTTTAAATATGCCATTCACAGACATGAGAAGGTATCTCATTGTGTTTTTGTTTTGTATTTCCCTGATAAGTGATGATGAGCATATTTTTATTTGCTTATTGGCCACTTGTATGTCTAATTTGGAAAAAGTGTCTATTTACTTGTGTCTGTGCTTTGATTGGGTTGTTTCCTTTTTGCTGAGCTGTATGATCTTGGTACATTTCTTGTATACTAGCCCTTAGTCAGACGTGTAGTGCATAAATACCCCTCCCCCCATTAACTAGTGCACCTTTTGGTTTTACTGATAGTTACCTTCACTAAGCAGATGTTTTTTTTAGTTTGATGTAGTTCAATTTGTTTATATTCACTTTTGTTTTCAATTTCCATTGGGTGTAATTCCACAGATTCATCACTAAAGCCATATCATGTCTCTATTTTCATCAACGTTATTTATGGCTTTAGGTCTTAACATCCATATGCCCATGTTAAGTTAGTTTCATTTAAGATGTAATGGTGATCTATTTTGATTCTTGGACATGTGGTTGTCCAGTTTTTCCATCATCATTTATTGAAGAGACTTTCTTTCCTCAAGGTATACTCTGGCACTATTGTTATAGATTAATTTTCTACGTATGTATGTGGGTCTCTGAATTCTATTTCATTGGTTTTCACATTTAAGTCTCATTTTCTTCCTCATATAAGCAGCAATAGTTCCTAATAGAATTAAACAACTGCTGCCACATCTAGACTCTGCCAATAAAAATTTAAATGTTGGATGGAGATAGTGGGAAAAAATGATCTAGTGTTTCTTTTAATTTTTAATTTGGAAATATTTTGAGACTTAGAAGTTCTAAGAACAGTACAAAGGATTCTGTATATCTCTTATTTTCTAGTAAGGTTAACAGTTCACATATTATAACGGAATTCTAAGTATTGGGAAACTGACATCAATTAAGTATTAGCTAAACTGTTACTCATATTCAAATTTTACCAGTTTTTCCACTGGCCTCATTTAAATTTAGTATCTAATCAGATCTCATATTATGTTTAAATTTTTTTGCTATTTTGCGATCTTTATTTTTATTTTTCTATTTCTACAAAGACTCTTCTAACCTGTAACAATTTCTTACTCTTTTCATATTTTCCTTATGACCTTGCATTTATAAATTATTTTGTAGAATGTTCAATTTGAATTTGTCTCATGTTTTCTTGTGATTGTACTGAGGTTATGAAGTACGACATAAATGCCATAAAAATAACAGCATGTCCTTCACAATTCACAATACCAAAAATAATGTTGATATGTCTTTTTCACCAGGGATGTTAACATAATCAACAGGTTAAAATAATGTTTGCTGAGTAATTGTATTTCCCTTTGTTAATAAATATGATTTAGATACTTTGAGACTATGTTAATATCATGCTCTCAAATTTTCACCTGCTGTTCTTAGTATCTGTAGGTGGATCTTATCTGAAATAATGTCTGTGGTGTTTGCTATGTGCTGGTTTTCTACTAAACTGTAATATGAATATACAGTAGGTAAAGTGCACATACATGGCAGAGGGCACACATTTTCCATTACCTTCCTTAGGTCCTCAGGGAATATATACATATGCCTTAATATTTTTTCCCCTTTTCAACATGAGATTCCATGAAATGAACTACTTATCTTGTGTTAAAGGTGGCTCAGTTTTTCCAGCCACCTAATCTATTTTAGAACTAGAATAGATGACAGGAAAATTAGACTGTACTATGCATAATATCAATCTATTTCCTAAATAAATTCTGGTGATAGGGGAAAACATTAGCAGTATTCCTTTTGATATGATAGATGTAGAGCATTGATAGTATTATTGACTCAAACGGATATCCACAAGATGTAAACTAGAGGCAACAGTACTGGTTTCCATTAATGTATTTTAATGCAATGAGTAATGCTGTTCACCACCTAGTTATATTAATCACCAAGTACAATATAGGTTAAGAAAAGTAATCCTTATAATGTGTATTCAAGTAGGTTTATTTCTATAATTGACATTTACTTTTGACAACATTTTATGATTTGCATAAAGACCTAAAAAGATGCATTTTCTTTTTTTAGTATATATATATGAACATTCATATTGAATGCAATTTTAATTTACCTTGATTTTCATTTAACTTATACCAGGACAATCTTAGACAAATCAAAGTAAAATTAGTCCTTGCTTTTCCTTTTTTTCTATCTTTACTATATTTCACATACAAATTTAATCAATTGTTTGGATCTTTGTCTTGGTCAACTTTGCATTTTCATGTTTGTACAGAAGAGTCACACTGTAGCACTCAGAATTTTTACTGAATCAATGAGGTTTATTGGATGGAATTGTATAAAATATTTTCTCTGGCTAATCTGGATATGGAGATAGAGAACCTACGGTTAGAAAAATAGTACATCACCAAAAACTGACATTTATCTGGCCCTTCAGTTTTTCAACTTAGGAAATATTTTTAAAATAATATCCTTATAAACATGTCATGCACATTACATAATACCATACTGAAACTTCTCTCCAAAAATAAAGTATGTCTCCATAATATGAAAAGTTGCCACTAGTGAGCCAGAAAATTAAACAATTTCTGGAATATAGAATGCAAATAAGATAAGATCAAAACTAAACCAAAGGCATCAGAGCCCCAAAACATATGGCACAAGCTAAAACAAGAAGAAAATTGTTCATTTTACCCCAAGTTCTAAGAAAAGATCCTTGTCTTAAAAATTGTAATTTCCTTATTACCACAAGAACACTTTCCCCAAATAAGCCTCAATTCTATCCAGAGAAAGGTTATGTGTATGTGCATTAGCATCTCAAGAAAAAGAAAACAAAGCTAGATTTTCCAAGTAAGCAAAAACAGAAAAAAGAGAGTTCTATCCATAAAATTACTGACATGCTACCTCCTTCTTTGGAAACTGGTAGGTGCTTCATTTGCTCCATAATCTGCTGGGGAAAAAAAAAATCTGTTAGTTGTCATTTAATAAAGCCTTCCACAAGATCCATTGAACATAATACTCTATTTATGCTTATATAGAGGAGGGAACTATTTATAAAGAAGAGTTTTGTCTGCACAAGAAACATGCCAGTTGGAAGAATACATCAGTACTCTCGAAGACCCAGAGGTAAAAAGAACCCAAAACAGAAAAGGAGGGAAAGGTACAAAGGAAAAATGCTGAAAAACACTCCAAGAGTTATCTGACACCATGAGAAAGGAAACATTAGAATCATGTGAATCCCAGAAGGAGAGGAGAGAAGTAAAGGAACTGAGAAACTATTCAGGGAATAATTGACGAGAACTTCCCAAATGTGAAGCAAGAAATGAGCAAGAAATAGAGATACAGAAAACTAGAACACTAATGTATCATAATAAAAATAAAGTTACTGCAAGACATATAATAGTAAAACTTCAAAAAATCCAAGACAAAGAGAACATAATGAAGCTGGCAAGTGGCAAGAAACAGATAACCTGTAAAGGAAAACCTATTAGATGCACATCAGACTTCTCAGAAGAAACACTTCAGGCAAGAAGAGAACAGCATATTCAACAAACTCCAAGAACCAAAAGATGTGCCACCCAAGGATACTTTATACTGCAAAGCTCTCATTTATCTATGAGGGGAAAATATGGACCAACCATTTCAGATAAACAAAATCTTCAGAAATTCACTTCTACTAACCACCCCCCAATTCAAGAGATATTGCAAGAAGCTTTAAAAGTTAAACCAGCAGAGGAATAAACAAGATTATAAGAAGGTAATGAATAGAACAACAAAAATAAGTATGGACAAAAGTATGAACTGCCACATGTCAATAATAACCCTAAATGTTAATAAAGTAAATGCACCAATATAAAGACATGGAGTAACAAAATAGATTAAAAAAATTGAACCCACCTTCTGCTGTCCCCAGGAAACATATCTAACTGCTAAAAATAAACATAGATTAAAAGTAGAGGGTTGCTAAACAGTCCTGAAAAAACAAATGGACCCCAAGAGAAGGTCCATACTTATACATACATACTTATAGCTGACAATATAGACTTCAAACTAGAAAAGGTGACAAAAGACAGAGATAGCCACTATATAGTAATCAAAATATCAATATACCAGAAAGATTTAACACTCATTAACATATATGCAGCAAATGAAAGAGCACAAAAATACATCAGACAATTACTAACATCTTTGAAAAAAAGACATTAGAGAAAATACATATGTGGTAGGAGATGTCAATTCCCCACTCTTACTAAAAGATCAATGAAGCAGAAATAAACAAGGACACAGTGTCTCTAAATGAATATCTAGGTCAAAAGGACCTAATAGACATCTATAGTAGTCTGCACTTAAAAAACAACAACAAAAACCCCTGATACACATTTCTCAAGTACAGATGGATCATTCTCTACTCTTAGTTATGTACTGGGCCACAAGACCAACATTGACAAATTCATGACTGAAATAATACCATCTATTTTCTCTAACTGTAAACTGGAACTAGAAATCAAGTATGAAATTAAACTAGAAATCAAGTATCAATTGAGTGGAAATCACCCATTTCATGGGTACTGAAGGCTTCACTATTGACAAAAGGGTGGATTAATCATGAGAAAATCTAAGAAATAAAGAAATATTTTGAGATTAATGACAATGAGGATACAACCTTTCAGAACATATGGGATACTGTAAAGGCATTAGTAAGAAGGAAATATGTAGCAAAACACTCCCACATCAAGAAATGAGAAAATACCCAAAGAAACAAGCTAATCTCACATCAGGGAGAACTAGATCAAGAACAACAGAAAAACCCAAAAGCAGATAGAAGGAAGGAAATAAAATTCAGGCAGAAATAAATGAAATAGAAACAAAAAAAGATAATTAAAATGATCAATAAAACAAAAGTTGTTTCTTTGAAAGATAAACAAAATAGATAAACCTCTAGTCAGACTCATAAAGAAGAGAAGGGAGAAAGCACAAATAGAATCATAAGTGAAAGAGGAGGAATTATAAGACAGAAAGCAGAAATTCAGAGAATAGCGATTACTATGAACGCATTGATGTGGGTTTGTCACAAATTGCTTTTATTATATTAATTATTCTATCTATGTTGCAAACAAGTACAACAAACCTGATGAGATGGACAGATATTTAGAAGCATACATCCATCCAAAACTAATTAAAGAAGACCATAGAAAGCCTAAATAACCTAATCTTAAGCAGTGAAATTGAAACAGTAATAAAATCAACCCCCCAAAAACAAAATCCCTGGACTAGATAGGATTTACAAATGATTTCTACCAGACAATCAGAGACAAAACAAATGCCTACCTTACAAAAAACTCTTTTTAAAAAAAAGAGAAAGAAGGAATACTACAAAATATATTTTTAAAGCCAACATCACACTAATAAAAAAACTAAACAAAGACAACACAAAGAAAGAAAACTACAGGCCAATATCACTAATGAACACAAATGCAAAAATTCTTAGCAAAATCTTAGCACATAGACTCCAACAATGCACTGAAAAGATAATACACCATGACCAAGTGGGATTTATCTCAGGGAAACAAGCATGATTCAACACTCAAAAATCAATTACCATAACCCAACATATCAACAAATAGAAAAATAAAAACCACAGAGGCATATCAATAGATGCTTAGAAAACATTTGACAAAGTTCAATATCCATTTATGATGAAGGTCCCCTAAATTCTGGGGATAGAAGGGACATACCTTAACAATATAAAGGCAATTCATGATGAACCCACAGTCAATATGATCCTAAATGGTGAAAAACTGAAACCCTCTCTTCGAGATCAAGAACAAGACAATGCTGTCCAGTCTCACTACTGTTTTTCAGTATAATACTGGAAGTCCTAGCTAGGCGATAAGACAAAGACATACAAGGAAAGGAAAGAACATACATAGGGAAAGGAAAAGTTAAGTTAGCACTATTTGTAGATGACATGATAGTTTACATAGAAAACCTAAAAGCTCTATAGAAAACATAATGAAAAAAAATAAGTCGGTTCAGTGAGGTTACAAAATCAACACATAAAAATTAGTTGCCTTCTTATATGCAAAACAATAAATCAAAGAAGAATAAATTAAGAAAACCACTCCATTTGCCACAAAGATTAAATACCTGGGAATAAACTTAACAAAAGACATGAAAGACCTATACAAAGAGAGCTATAAAACATCATTAAAAAAATAGAAGACACAGAAAAATGAACAGCCATTCCTTGCTCATGGATTGGAAGAATCAACATTATCAAAATGGTCATCCTATCAAATGATATTTGATGATTCAATGCAATTCCAATAAAAATATCAATGATATACTTTAAGGAAATAGAACAAATAATACTGAGCTTTATATGGAAAAATAAAAACTCTCAATAGCCAAAGCTCTCCTGACCAAAAAGAGAGAGAATGGAGGGACTGCATTCCCAGATTTTAAATTATACTATAGAGTCATGATATTTAAGACAATGTACTAGAATAAAAACAGACACACAGACCAATGGAACAGAATTGAAAGTCCAGAAATAAAACCACCCATGTATGATCAGCAAATCCATGCAAAAGGGGCAAAAAACATCCAGTGGAACAAGGATAGTCTCTTCAATAAACAGTGCTGGGAAAACTGGATGGCTTGCTCCATGCCAAAGAATGAATCTCAACTACTCCCACTCACAATACACACAAATCAACTTGAAATGGATAAATGACTTGGACATAAGACCTGAAACTATAAAATATATAGAAAGCATAGACAAGACACTCCATGACCTATACTACAGAAGCAGCTTCCAGGACACATCTATACAAGCAAAGAAAATGAAGGAAAACATTAACTGTTGGGATGTTATAAAGTTTAAAAGCTTCTGCACAGAAAAGGAACCAATAACCAAAACAAAAAGAAACACAACCGAATGGGGAAAAAAATTTTTTTTACACTCCATTTAACTGATATTGGTCTGATATCAAAGATCGACAAAGAACTTTTACAACTTAACAAATGCAAAATGAAAGCCCAGTCAAAAAATCAGGAGAACAGCTTAAAAGAATCTTCTCTGAAGAGAAAATAAAAATGGCAATAGACATATGAAAAATTCTCAATATCACTTGTCAGAGAAATGCAAATCAAAACCACAATGAGACACACCTCACAACGGTAAGACTGGCCTGTATTTAAAAAATGGGCAAGGACAAGTGCTGGCATATATGTGGGGAATAAGGAACACTTTTACATTGCAGGTGGTATCGCAAACTGGTCCAGCCACTATGGAAAGCTGTGTGGAAACCCCTCAAACTACTAAAAATGGAACTACCATTTGACCTAGAAATCCCACTTCTGGGAATTACTCAAAGGATACAAAAACACTAATTCAAAAGGACACCTGTATTCAGATATTTATTGCAACACTATTTATAATAACCAGGATATGGAAACAACCCAAATGCCCCAACACATGAATGGATCAGAAAACTGTGGTCTATGTACACAATGGAATATTATTCATCAATCAAAAGCATTTGTGATAATATGAATAAACTTAAAAGGAATCATACTAGCAGAAATAAGTCAGAAAAATAAATGCTGGATGACCTCAAAAATATGTGGAATATAGGGAAAATGTAAAAGGACAAGGAAAAATTAAGACAGCAGAACGAAAGCATAGAGCAAGAGAGGGGGAGGGGGATAAACTGGAAAAGAGATGAGCATAAGAGATTAAGACTGTTCAAGGGTGATCAAGTGATGAGAGAAGGGTGGAGAGAGAGAGAGAGAGGCAATCAATTTTAAAAAATAAAATTAAAAAATGCCAATTATCTCTACTGATGAGTCAGATTCTTCACTTACAAATGTGACTAAAACCCTGGTCACCTGGTAGTTAAAGACGTCAGCTATTTGAAAAATGAGCAGGTGTTGCCAACAGAAATTTTATTTGGAGAATAAAACAAAAATTTTAAATTTTTCAGTATTCCCAATATAATGTGGATAGCCATTATCTCTGAAACCAAGCAAAGGATTATAACAAACATCTAGTGAGAGTTAAAAGTCAAATTATAAAAATAATATTAATTGGAAAGTTAATTAATAGGATAAATTAATAGGATAATTAATAGGATAAATACCCTATAAAAAATAGGGTATTTTTTATAACTAGTGTATTCCAAATCTGAAATGTCTTTTTGTAATTTTCAGTTTTCAAAATGAATAATCCACTTTATTATTTAACAGAAGGAATAGAAAACAATAGATCCCTACATAGCACAAAACTCTATAGATAATTAATGATTCTATTTCCAGGAATGTAAGATGGGTCGTATAAAAATAAACAGAAGTGATTGGCATAACTTCCAGTTGCCAGCACATGAATATAAAAGGTCATTTGATATTCCCTTTAACATTATGAAAATATTAATTTATTCTAAAAATTCCATACCTAAGCCAAACTAGCAATCAAAAATAGCATGTATTCAGTAAAATGAATCCTTATATTTTTGAAAAACATTGCCAAAGATCATATGGCACAGGATTAGAAGAGAAAGACAAGAAAAGGTCAATATGAAATATCAGTAGAAAATTATAATTGAGTGTACAACATGCCTAATCAATAAATCATGGGAGCTAGAAGAAATTTCAGTTCACATTAAAAATTATAGAAACATTCAAATAATGCTTGTTTAATGAAAAAAGATTTTGCTTTTCTACCCAGTTCAGTGTGCCTTTCTATTTACATGGTTCTATAAAATTGTGGTCCAAATTTAGTGTTTGAATGAAACATTTCCAAGAAATTGGAATTTGTATAAATTTTATGACTTCCAAAATGTATTAATCCTAACTGTTCAGTTATATGAGAACAATTGATTTTGCAATAGTGAAATCCCACTTTCCGAAAGCATTTTCCCAAAAATAAAAAGCAAAGTGTGACATTGTTCTTTCCAGAGAACTGGTCTGTCAGCATTTTCACAATGTGTTTGACTTAAATCTGATGAGATAAAGGAAGCAATTTCTTTTGAATTTAGTGAAAAGGAAAACATTCAAAAGGAGGGAAAGTTGTATAATTACAGTCAATGAAGTACCTGTTGCTATGAAAACTACAAAACAAAGCAACACATTCATCTTCCATATAGAAAGAAAAATACAAAATAATGAAAGTGGATGTTGTTTTGTCCCTACAAAGAAATACCCCAAATTTCATAGGCATACGTTTACATTAGAAATGAGATGGAGTATGTGTAACATATATAGGACTTGATTTTAAGATTATATAAACAATTCACATTTTGATATATCTATATTTGTTTTTCTATTAAAATTACTCTAGAGAAAATAGATTTCTCAAAGGAGATACCATATTTCACTCCTCGCTTTTATTTCTCTCATCTTCCATGGTTACATCTCTTAACAGTCAGTGTCTTATACTATAGTGCTATATTATATTCAATATACTGTATTATAATCATATTTTTATTATAGGCATCACATGAAATTAGTGGTTTAAAACAATATAAATTTATACTTTGTAGTTTAGAAGAAACTCAAATCTCATTGAGCTAAAATCAAAGTGTTAGCAACACTATATTCCTTCTTGGCTTTATCACAAAATCATTTTCCTCTTTTACTTTCAGTAAAAACCAATGTTTCTTACCTCTGGGGTATACACATTTATTTTTTAAGTCAGCAGTGTGTAATCCTGATAATTTTACTGAACTCATAGCTACTGCTGACTGAATTCAGCCAGGATAGGTACTTAGAAGGACTCCTGTGATTAGGTTGGTCTCTTTTGGATAATTCAGGATAGTCTCTCATCTCAAGATTCACATATGCAAAATATCCTTTACCATATAAAGTAATATATTCACAGGTATAAACTATTAAGATGAGGATATTTAGGCATACATTTATTTGCCAACCCCAAGCACATCCTCCTTCCCAAGATTTACATCCACCTACATACCAAAATACATTCACCCCAACACTGTTAAAAAAAACTCAACTAATAGTTCAAATGCATGTAAATATCCTCTAAATATCTAAGATAGATAGAGTTGATGCTCTGGGGTATACTTCAGGGTCATCTTCTCTCCCTTCTCTATGGATTCATGGAACTAAATAAAAATTTTTCGTAGTAAATTACTGCAATGGAACATATATAGAATCATAGGAACTTCTGGTTCAAGACAATCAAAGTAGAAGGAAAAAAACCACGGATCTGCAACAATTTAAAAAACCCAACCAGGAAAATTCCACGAGGTTTCAAGGTTGGGAATTAACCATGTGTGGTTTAGTTATCTGGTTTCTCAGTTCTACAGTTTGAAGCATTCTCCTTTTCTCAAGAATGATAGTACGTGTTTTGCAGCTGAGTCATTTATAAATCTGTTTCCTGCCTACAGAGATTTGTGATTCCAAAAGCATTCTGTGGTGTGTTCTCTCTCAACCCCTTTCAATTGTAGCTAAGCGTTTCTACTGGTTAAAATTCTCAGGACGTTTGTGGTTTTTCTTGTGGGTCATGGAATTCACTTCATTAGACAAGTTCCTCCCTTGTCTCTACAGATCCTCTCTGTAGAGGGTCCTTCTGACATAGTTCAGTATCTATTTCTTACTTCTCCTTTTCCTTTTTTCAGCATTTGCTATATCACATCTACATTTTTAAAATGTCTTTTATGGCTTATTGTCTGACAAAATGACCAGTTAGTCTTGCTGCACATGATGGTCTATAGGTTTCACAGTAGATGTCAGTGTATGTGTATTCAAATTATTGATAGATGTTGAAGTTTGGGAAACCATATAAGATGTATCTTCCACTGTAGAAATCCTATTGAGGGTATTTTTTTAAAAAATCATCACTTTGGAATACAGTACAAGAAGCAGTATGTTTGGGCAAAGGAAAACATCAGACTGCAATGTGGCCTCTACATACAGGTGCATGTATGCGAGAGAAGAGGATCCCAAAAGCCACATTTATTATCTGGAATCATAGTAAGAGGACCCAAAATTTGTGCTTCAGAAACTAGCTGACCAACAAAAGGTAAAGCAATGTCTTCAAACAAGATGAACTTCCACAGAGGGCTTGAAGTTAGGAGCCATCAAGACAGCAGCACTCACAGAAACTTGGAAAAAGATGTCCTTTAGACATCTTGAATGGGTATGGGGTGGGGGGATAGCATAGCATCTACTACTCCGTATGTTTTTATTTCTTAACTTAGATCTGGTCTTCATTATATACTTTCATAATTTTGAATATGTTACTGTTTCTCTGCTCCATATGACTCCCCAAGTCAGTCATATTGTCATTGCTCTAAATTTGATTTGAAAGTGAACATTTGTTTGTTTGTTTATGATACCTTTTCTGAATTTATTCTATCCTCTAGTAACTAATTTATCCTCTAGTAACAAATCCAGCCAAATTCATTCTGTCTCATTGGATCTGAGGATACTAAAATAAATTAGGTGAAACCAAAGAATCTAGTTATATAGGGCTATTTTCTACAATTATCCAACTTCCAATTTAGTCTACAGAATGGGGTGTTATTAGGGAAGAGGGGATTCAGCAGTTTACATTGCTAAGTCACAATCACATGAGAACTAGAATGAAAATTCTTGTTCCCTCTTTCATTACCCTTTATATTGTAACATGGGTGAATTTGGAATCAGAGCTGTACTGAGATTCAAGACACATTACTTAACAGATTTGTGGCAGATGACAACAAAAAAATAACTATATTGTTTTAGTTCTTCTATTTGCAAAATTTAAATATCCATTTCACATGTTTATCTATGTGCTGAAAAAAAAAACAATATTGTAAGATCTCTAGAACTGGGGTGACACAAAATTATTGTTGATAATGTGTTTATTTCTTCCTCATCCTCCTCCTCCTTCATTATTAAATCTTCCAGTCATTTATTTCTCTAACCCTACTTCTATATCCCTCCATGGTTCACAATTCTTATTATGAACTATCTAGTATTATAAACCCAGAAATTTGATATTTAGATACATTTTAACTTATTGGATACATTTGTTTTAAGAAATAAATACAGGAAAAACAAAACTTATTGTTATGCTTTTTCACACATTTTTTAGGACTAAATGTCCCTTTGTTTTTAAGAATATAAATTTTATGTGACAGCTGATGAAAACCTAAGTTTAAACTGGAAACATAGAAAGTTATTTGTCCTACATGTCTCTGTAAAATAAGCATATAATTATAAAGTTATTTGTTATTTTTTAATTTAAAGTACATTCCAAAGCTACAAATAAAATAATTAAATTTACTTCAGAATAAGTATTTCTTCTGTGTTTTTCCATCGTTTCTTTATAAATACCTACCAAGCACATGACATATATAAAATGGACTCTTAAACTCACACAATTGCTATAAAAATAGTTTAATATGGTTTGACAACTTTTTGTACTTGTTCACATAGGCACACACTACACAGAAAAAGGGAGCAAAATGTTCAAGAGATAACACCTTATTTACTGTGGTTTTTGCTGTTTTGTTTTAGTCTATAAAAAACATACATACTCTGATTTTTGCTGTTTTGTTTTAGTCTATAAAAAAATAATTTTCTGCCTAGTCCTTTAACTTGATCTCATGGTCCACTACTCCATCATAACCCATAAATGGGTCAATTCATAGTTTGAAAAATATTGCAGTAAAGCGCCTAGGATTCCATGCTTAAAAAGTAATGCTTGGGAGTTTAGAGAAAAATACAGCAATAAGTTGCTGTGCCGTAAGGAATTAAATGTATCTAATTGGTTTTCAGTTTACAATCCTTTAAAACATAAGAGTACAAATCATCATTGTTAACTAAAGCCTCAGCCAGCCAGTCATTTATCTATTTACCTATTTGTTTATATATCCTTCTGGAAGGAATTACATTCATCAAGTTTAAGAAAATGATGACTGCATTTTGGCATATGGTATACCAAAACATCCAGTAGAAACAATATTTTCAAAAAGAACTTTGATTTTTGTTTTCAAGCTACTCTATTGTTATCATGTTTATTCTGATGCCTTAAATTATTTTCTCAGATATGAAAGATGTCTGAATTAAGACAAATGTATTACTCTTAATTTATATCTAATTTTCCTATTTCTAAAATCAGCAATTTTATATCCTTGCTTCAAAATAGAATGAACATATACAAAGAGTAGAGTGAGACCTTCATCATGAATTCATCTTGCTACCAGGTATCAGGACAAATGTGTGTGACAGAAATGCTGATTGCATTTCTAACTTGCACTGGAAAGGGCCACAAAGTATGCATCGTCTGTAAGTGCCTTCAGGTAAACAAGTGCTGGAACATCACAATCAAATCACAAGACTGAAAACTAGGCTGATAACAGTCATTTCCTCTGTGTCTGCCTTTCTATTAGATGCCTGATACAGGCAGCATGTTAACTAATGAGCAATATCATCATTCCTGTATCCTAATATTTCATTCTACTTTCAAGTAGAAATGTATAATGTATTTTTCTATGTTAATATATGTACTTAGGCCCATTACAGCAAATAACTAGATCAATAGTTGTGTAATGTGTTCAAATGAACAATTTTTACAAATTTTACAACTATTTTAACATCAGCAGTTAGTAGCTGTGCACAGGTGCAAATTCCAAGCAGCTCTGTCATCAAGTTACCCATTTTCTAAACAGCAGATGACTCATGCTTTACTCTCCATAAACTGTTCAATTACATTTTCTATAATCCTGAGAAATAATTAACACACCAATGTTTGCTTTCCTTTGTAGATGTTTACAAGTTTTGCAAAGGCTATCTGGAAAACAATTACCTTAAATGATAGTCAATAGTATAGTATTACTCTGACATATTTATTTTAAATTTAGCTAGGACTCATATAATTTACAATATATAAGATGCTGTTCTAAGTTGTTGTTTGCTTCCCTTTTTCTTAGCTCTCCCTCTCTCCTTTTTCCTTCTACAGCTTCATACCAGTCCTAGAAGGTAAAAATGATCACTATGAATCACTTGTCTAGTAATACATAAATAAGTAGTAAAGCCTGATGTAGTCTTGGCAGCTTTTAACATCATCAGTCCTAGATTTAAACCAGAATTGTTTTGGCATTCATTAGCTTGTGGAATTCTTCTAACCTGGGGAAAATAAGTATCAAAATGTTAACGTAAAAATGTATTTGATGTGACTTAAATAATCAAAATAACTACTAAAGATAGTGGGTCAATTTCTATCAATTATTAAAGGGCTTCAATATTTTCAAGGAATATTTGAATCAGTGTAAACAATGAAGATAATTTTTTTATTGTGAATAACCTATTTGCTAAGAAGTAAAACCTACTTACTAAAGAGTCAGTAAACATACACAGCTATATCTCATATAAGAAGTGAGTGTAACATCTGAGCATATTGTTTATTGGTTAAAATGGTTAGGGTTATAAGGAAAAGTTTTTACTTTTCCTCTCCACTATTTATTAATTTAAACTTTTTCTATTTCTTTCCAAGGAGAGTGATGTGCTTGAAATTCTACTATAGGATCTCTGTAAAGCAATTCACTCTTCTATGAATTCTCTTTGAAGAGAGATGAGAATTCCCTTGGAATATGGTTTATGCAATAGCTGAAACAGTCATTATTCTCACAGTCTATGTAACAAAAATTGTGATAGAAAATACTTTAAAACATAATTTCTAAAAGTAAAAGCCTGGTTAAAAAAAAATCCCAGGAAATCTGCAGGCTAAAACTCCTTTTGTGTCATAAAAATATCCACAAAAGTATCATGGATACTAAGAACTTCTGTGATTAAAAACAACAACAAACAAACAAAAAAACCCATAATTTCCTGAAAGTTCTGACTATAAAGTATTTTTTTCTTTTAAAGCTCAGTGTAGTGTAGTACCACATGTCTTCAAGCCAGAAATGTAATCGTTAAGATTTTCATCATCTGTAATATTTTAAGTTTGATAGTCTCACTAAGCACTGGTTTCCTCATATTTATCTCCTAGTGAGGATTAAGTAGGAGTGTCTTATAAAGCACTTGGTAGGTAGACTTTTATCATGAAGGAGTTGTAAGATGATGTTCCTTTTTTAAGAATTTAAGCACTAGAGTAAGAGTGCCTGAAACCATCCTCTCCCTCTATTAGACTCTAGGTGTGCTATCACAGGACTCGGGCTATATCACCTTTCTGTTAAGCTTCCCTATCAAAACTGTCATAACAGTATCTATTAGATATTTGGGTATCTAGTAATATAATGTATTAAAAACCTTACAGCTTTCTAGTATAGTGCATATTGAGTAAAGGTTGGTGTTTGTTATTGTTACCTTTTGTCCCCCATCATCAAACCTTGCAAAAGTTGTGCATCATTATGCACGTAGGTGTGTACCAACAGGAATGATCTGCAAATATATATATATATATATATATATATATATATAAATTCTTACCTGCTTTCTTTCATACCCATGTTTAATGTTGTGAATTTTATTCCCAGAATAGGAGTACTATGTTTTAAAATATGTATTCAAATGACCTTCTGATTGTGCTTTCTGTTTCCACTTTTGCTCCAACCACCAATGTGGTTCCCTAAGCCAGAAAGTGAGTGGTACCACACAGCCCTTCCATGACCTGACCTCTCTGACTCAACTCTGGCTAAGTTCTTTATGATCTTTGGCTGGTTTAGTTTCTTATTCTTTAAACATGCCAAGGATTTGATTTTTTGTCATGGTCTTCACATTTGGTATTCTTTCGAACCTCTTTACTTATGGTTTATAAGTTCCCTATCTTCAAGTCACTACTAGTAAGATTTTTTCAATCCCGCTCCAAAAAAAAAAAAAAAAAAAAAAAAAAAAAAAAAAAAAAAAAAAAAAAAAAAAAAAAAAAAAAAAAAAAAAAAAAAAAAAGAAAAGAAAGAAAGAAAAGAAACATACCCTCTTTCTTCCCATTACCTCTTTTTTTCTTCTCTGAACTGTTTTCTGAATGAAAAAATGCATCTCATTTTCCCTTGTTGCTGCATTCTCAGAACCTAGAATAGACTCTGATACACAGTTGATGCTTTATAAATATTTAATGAATGGATTGACTTACTGACTAATAAATGCTTAGATTTTACCACTTTTATCAATTAAAATATTTAGAATAGTATTTCTTAGTCCTTTAAACTACCTCACTTTTTGAAAATACAGATGGACAGAACAATTTAGCTATGTGGGCACAGCAAAAGAAGTAAAAACTAGTGACGTTAACACAAATGGAAAAGAGGAAAACTTTTTTTCATAGAAATCTATTCTTGTATGAATGTAAATATTTCTTGAATTTCTGACATGATTTGTAATTTTTCAAAAACTTGTTTTCTTTGCTTTTTTATTCTATTTTCCCTGTCCTGTCTTCATTTTCCTCACATAGGTAGTAATAATTAATTATAATTGACTATTTATATAAATACAGAATGGTCAGTAATAATCACTAGTATTGCATAATACACATTTGAAACTAGTCAGTGTTATGCAATCGCTGTTTTTTGAGCAGGAAATACAGACAATGCATTAGTAAGATTTTGTGGATAGGATGTACAAACAAGACAGCATTTTTGGTAAATGAATCTGTCCCAAATGCTGTGTATAAATATATAAATGCTGTGTATAAAAGCTCATCCTACCCAGTAAAGAGGCTGAGATTTTTGCCTGCATTTTCTTTGAGAAAAATAAGGATTTCTACTAGGACACCCACTAGTTCCTAATACTGATAATATAGTATTGCTAGCAACTTGTCTTTGTAGTCCTATCACTTCCTAGTGGGCAACTATACCAGTTTTTCACTTAGAGAGATAATCATTCTAGCAATACTTAACTTCAGAAACTATAATAGTTTTTTTTTTTTTTTTTTTAATTCCCTGTACAGAAGACAGAGGATTGGATAGTGATTTACCACTTAGAACATCATAAAACACATAATAGCTTCTGGGAATTGCCTTAAGGCTCTCTTGGTCAAATCAATATGCATTTCTTTTATATCCCTTTTATGTCTACCTGCTGATATGCATAGCTATGCTTAGTTTGGATGTTGCCTTAATAAAAGTACTCTTTCATTTTTATAAACTCTTCAATGCAACTTCTTGACTTTTCTAATTATTTGGTAGACTTTATTTTTCCTTAAATTCTTTAATTTCAATGTATCCTTTTAGTGAGATTTCAGGGGGAAAAAGCATTTCACCCCATGCTTTCAATAGATAATGTCAGAATTTGAAGACTTTCTACACATATACATTTACTGATGATGAATTCATATTAATCCAGGTTACCCAAATGGAAGAACAAAAATTGATAACAATATATAGTGGGTGAACTGAATGCTGTATGAGTGCTAAATATGAGACAACTAAAATCTTCTTGAGGACTTGGAACCAGTTTAAGAAGAGATGATGCTTATGCTGAACTGAAAAATGAATGGGATTTAAAAAGGAAAAGATGGTGGGTAGGGGACACAAAGATACAATTTTGAACATTTCAAAGAGAAAATTCTAGGTGGGAGAATATTTTATTAAAAAAAAAAAGTAGCAATAACCTAGAACATTTTTTTCACTTTTAATATATTGTTGCCACAACTGGAACAAAACACTCACTGAAAGAAAGAAATCAGCCTTAAGCCAATCTTAATTATTCCTCAGGACCCCTCATAATACAGGATAGATGTAAACACATTTTGTTTTCCAATAAGGGAAATTGTTAGTATCAGAGTGATGCTGTAATATATATTTGGCTGTCAATAGCCAAATAAGCAAAGATTTTTGGCTCTTTTGAAAGTCAATTATTCTTAAGATAATGAAAAATAGCACCTGATTAATTTTTTGTAGTTATGCTTACCTTATGACAGATGTTTCCTTTTCCTCCATTTAAGCACTAAACACACTGAAAAGTGTAAACATATTTGTTTTCCATTGTGCAATTAAAAATGCTGAACTCTAGAGATTAGACACAGTATCATTTGACCTTATGGGCTGTAGTGACAATATTCACCAACCAAATTATAATAAAACAAATAAGAGCTTAATGAAATTTCTTTGTTTTTTTCTAAATCCACAACAAAGTATAGTGTTAAACAAATTATTTTATTACTTTTTGTGCACTCTCTGTCATCCTATCTCTAGTTTACTCTAGATTTAATTGTTCTTTAAGGTTAAATGCCAATTTTTTAATTCACATAAAATTACTAACTTCCTCTTAATGTATACATATGTGTTTGTATTTTATTTTCTCGAGCTTTTCATTAATGTGTAATTTCCACTAATAACACTGTGAAGATTAAGTTTGAAAAATCATTCTCACCTGTCATTTAAAAAATGTTAATGAGGTATAATTTCACACAGTTTAAGTGTATAGGTGCATAAGAATTTACCCACAGTCATGGCAGGCATAATTATCATTCTAAAGAGATTTCCAGATGTTCTGTCTCTCTACCCCAACCCCTGCATAACCAGTTCCTTCCCCACAAATCCTGGAAGTCATCAGTTTTCTGCAAACTTTCTACACTTTCATTTGAATTTTTTACTTCTGGTACTTCATATATGTGGAATTACATATTGCACTCTTGACTTACTCAGCAAAATTAGTTAAATAAAATCCATGTTGTGATTATATACTAATATAATCACAGCTTTTTCACTGTTAAAGGGTCTTCAATTTTCTTTATATATTGCAGTTTGTTTATACATTCACTCTTTGATTAATACTTGAGTTACATGCAGGATGTAACTTCTTTAAGAAAAACTATTATATGCAAATCCTTGTATAAGCATAAACATCATCTTACTTTGGGTAAATTATAGAAATAGGCTATCTAGATCATGTGGAAGTAGTGCGTCTAACTATTACAGAAACTGCAGAACATATTCTATGTGGTTTGACTATTATATATTCCTACTTAAGTGCATGAGAATTCTACTTTTTCCCCATGACACGTAGAATAATATCAATTTCTGTGATTCTAAAATGTATAGAATGGTATCTCATGATAGTTTCAATTTTTATTTCTTAGGACTATTGATGCTATCTTTTCATATACTTAATGACTCTACCTATTTTCCTCGGTAAAGGATTTGTTCCAATCTTTGCCCATGCATTTTAATTTGAGTTATTATGAGAGTTCTGAATCAAAGCCCTTTATCACAAATATGATTTGTATTTTTCCCCAATATATAAATAGCTGCTTATTTTTACAGTGTCATTAAGAGAGATGAATTTTTAAATTTTAATGCAGTTCAAATTATCATTTTGCTTATTTATGGACATCATTTTTGGTACTATAGCTTTAAAAGATTTTATCACCCAAGGCTACAAAGACTTCCCCATTTCTCCTCTAGAAGTTTTATATCTGTAGATTTTACACTTTGATGTATGATTCATTTAAAATTAACTTTTATATATATGTGAGAAAAATGTTGGAGTCTTTGTTTTGTTTCACTGTTCTATTTATTGGTCTCTATGACAATTCCATATTGCCTTGGTTACTCCACCATATAATAGGCATTGAAATTAGATGGTGTTAATCTGCTGACCTTTTTTATCTTTCACAAAATGATTTATATATTCCAGACTCTTTGCATGTCTATGTTACTTTAAGCACAAGTGTATGATTTATTTTTTTAATGAAATAATGAGTAAAGATGATGCATAATGTATATTGAATATCCTAGGTCCTTGTAAAGTGAAAAAAGAAATAGCACATGGAATCACTGGTTTTAAATGTTAGCCCATAGGATAAAGTTTTTAAAATTACTATAATTGATAAATTAGCATAATAAATATATTAAATTTTATTTCTGTGTCAAAAATGAATATACATTTTAAATAAATGATGACTATCTTCAAGACAGTTACAATGTCTCACATCTGGAGAGGACAGTCTTGTTCAACTCCCTCCCCTTCCCTCCAAGCTTCAAGGAAGACAAGGGTATTACACAGGACTGAAATACTTTATACATTGGGAAAATTTAAATTCACAGCAGTTATACACTGAGCCATGGATTTTGTATTATACTCATCAGTATGTCCAAATTTCACTTGGTGAAAGAGGCTGCATTCCTGAAGAAAGAAATAGACCATTCTCATATGACAAGTATATTGTAAACAATATAAATTTATATCTACACTGGAAATATATCAAAATCTCATGCATTTTAATCTTTTGCCAAGGTATTTCTTCATCTTCTACATCACCATCTTAATAAAGTATGTTTTACCTAAAATTCTCATAGATTTGTTCAATGACCTTCAAGAGACTGAACTTAACAAATCATTTTAGCAAATATATGAATATTTCTATATTTTAAAAGATAGTTTTAGATATTACACCACAAATATTTACTGATTATTTGAAATCAATAACTGTGAAACATCAGTCAGCATGTTAATAAGGGTATTATTAATAATGTTAATAAAAACCATGAAATTCTGGCTCAGAAATAATTGAGAAATATCTATGAAAATGTAAGAATGATTATATTATCAGAGGATGTTACTCTGAAACAACATTTCTTCTTATTTCAAGATCTATGTGTAAAAGAAAAATGGAAAGATAATGTTAATAGATCAGCTTCATTAGATACAAGTTTTCCAAAACATTCCAGGCTCATGGATTGGAAGAATTAACATTATCAAAATGGCCTTCCTACCAAAAACAATCTACGGATTCAATGCAATCCCAATAAAAATTCAAATAACATTCTTTAAAGATATAGATCAAAAATGATTGAAAATCATAAGGAATAATGAAAGACCTTGAAAATACTAAACCCACCTAATCAAAAGAAGAGAACAAAAATATTACAATCCCAGACTTCAAATTGTATCACAAAGTCAAAATAATTAAAATAGCATGGTACTGGAAAAAAAACAGACAAGAAGACCAATAGAACAGAACTGAGTGCCTGGAAATAAAGCCACACAAGTACAGTCAACTAATTTTTGACAAAGGGCAAAAAAACATACAGTGGAAAAAGGATAGTATCTTCAATAAATGGTGCTGGAAAAAATTTAACCCAGACGAATCCTTGACACCATGTACAAAAACCAACACAAAATGGATAAAAACCTAGATGTAAAACCTGAAACCATAAAATACATAAAGGAAAATATGGGCAAACATGCTAAGACTATACTTCTGAAAACCCTTTCAGGACACATTTATAGATACTAACAAAATTGAAGGAAAACATAAACAGTTGGGATGATATCAAATTAAAAAGCTCTGCACAGCAAAAGAGACAATTTAAAAAAAAGAAATCCAACTGAATGGGGGAAAATATTGCCTATCCAAGTGATAGGATCTAATAACAAAGATGCGCAAAAAATTCTCACAACTTAGCAAAAATCCTGGTCAAAAAATGGGGAGAAGAACTAAGAAGACACTTCTCCAAAGAGGAAATACAAATACCCAATAGACATATGAAAATGCTCAACACCACTAATAATCAGGGATATGCAAATCAAAACCACAATGAAATACCATCTTATACTAGTAAGAAGGGACCATATTAAAACAAAAAAAAGGGGGGGTTAACAAGAAGTGCTGGTGTGAATGTGGAGAGAAAGGGACACATTTACACTTCCGGTGGGAATGCAAACTGGTCCAGTAACTATGGAAAGCTGTATGGAAGACCCTTAAATTACTGAAAATGAAGCTATCATTTGATGCAGCAATTCCACTTCTAGGAATCAATACAAAGAACACCCAAACACTAATTCAAAAAGACACCTGTATTCAGATGTTTATGGCAACACTATTTACAATAGCCAGGATATGGAAACAACCCAAATGCCCGCAAACTGACAAATGTTTGAAAAAGATGTAGTATATTTACACAATGGAATATTATTCTACAATCAAAACTGAAAATATGATGTATTTCTTATAACATGGATGGGCCT
>PVHY01004333.1:0-95416 GCA_004024945.1 Uropsilus gracilis | reverse complement strand
GTCTGCCCTTTGTGCTCCGCCTAGTGGGAGAGACAACTCCGACTCTGATGGAGAGAGACTGACAACCGGAAGCAGGACAAGAGGGCACCGGAGAACGTTTTGATAAAATGGGCCTTTCACTGAGAGATGCAAGGCTTTTGTTCAGAAGGGGATGAAGTTGGGGGGATTATGAGAGGTTGTGGGGAGCCGGGATGTGAAGGGTGGCTGCAGCGAGGCTGGAGAAGGTAGCCAAGGATATGGTTCCTGGTGAGAAAGGAGAGATGAACCAGCAGTTGTAGGGAGAGGAATTGTGGGTAAGAACAGAGCGAGGTAAGTGATAAACTTAGGAAGTTTTGTGTTGTGATAGTCAATGCCATCCTCTCTCCTGTTCCTCTGAAAGCTTCAGAAAAATCTCGATCAGTTGGTGACATTTGGAGTTGGACAGAGTCGCCCTTGTGCCCGAGTATTATAAAGTTAAAATTCAAACTAACTCATCGTTGAATAAAGCACAGTCCAGCCACCTGCCTCGAAGGTTTGAAGGCAGAGCTTTCCAACCCATGGAGTTCCGGGTGTGCATGGTATTCAGGGAGCATCAAGCCCCGACCTTGTGCCATATTGCACCTGCCCCTTCCTCTGCCACCTTTGCCCACCGCATGCAGCAGGCCCGCTGTGGGAGAGCCCTGCTTGGGGCTCCGTCCAGACCCACAGCTGCTTCCTTGGGCCACCTGAGCCTGGTGCATACCCTGTGCGCTGCCTTCTCTCAGGAGCAAGAGCTGGAAGCGGGCGAGGTGGCCTGGACAGGGAGGTTCTGAAGCAGACATCCTTTGGGCTGGGGTCCCAGTGGGCACCTACCTGTGGTTCTTGAACCACTTTCCTGGTGGGGAGGCTCAAATGGGCAAGGATCGTGATCATGCCCTCCAGGGCATGCAGGGCCAGAACAGGCTCCCCTTGTCTGGGTCTCAGGAGAGGTTGGGGTGGGGTGGACAGAGCAGCAGAATGTGCAGCATGAAGGGTAGGAAGTGCTTAGAGGTGGGCCCTGCAGATAGGCATGGGACAAGGGGCAAGGTTTAGAGAGCTGTGGCCATCCAGCCACTCTGCCAGGTGTCTCCCTCCTGTGCAGGTAAGAGAGCCACTGAAAGGAACCTTAATCTTGGAACCTGGCATTGTCTTGACTGGTATTTCATTCTTGACTGAGCCACCCTTTCTGGTGGGGGCAAGCATGCCTCCAGGGCATGCAGGGCATCATCACGATCCTTGCCCATTTGAGCCTCCCCACCAGGAAAGTGGTTCAAGAACCACAGGTGGGAAGGGTGTTTGGATGGTGAAGGACAGAGGTGCTTAATAGTCTCTAAGTTGCTAAAAAGCAGCGCACGCAACCAAGGCTCCCCTAGCAATATCTTAGCCTCAGGATCCCCAGCGCGAAGGCCGTAGTTCCCACAGATGTTTGGACTTGGCTTTGGCCCGACACCAGTGGCTTAACATTCATATCCTCCCTTTTCCTACCTCCTCAGGAGGGTGCAGCCTCATGACTCTGTTTCTCAAATCCAAGTCCTTGTCTGAGGAGAGCTGTGGTTCCCACAGTCCCATCATTGCTCCCCTATCATGTCCTCCCTCTCTCACCACACTCTCCCCTCAGCTCTCCCCTTTCCTTTTCTCTCCTTACCTCTTCCACACCCCAGCCACACCCCTCTCTACACTCCCTTCAGTTCTCCTCCAGTTCCCTTAAGAACACTTCTCTTCCCAATCTCCCTTCTCCCCCAATTCCACCTACAACCCCCCAATTTCCCTGTCTCAGCAGCCAGCAACTGGATGCACTTCTCTTAAGGAAAATTAAAGTCGTAAGTTCTGGAGGAAATGAGGCAGAATGAAGACTCAATGCCACAGCTGAGGTGCCCAAGGTCCCTTCAGAATTGCACACAAGTCTGCTGTGATTATCTCACCTGCCAGTAATTGAACTGCTTTTCCTTAAACACCACCAATCAAGTTCAATTAAAAAAAAAAAAAACATTCTTTTCTTATTCTACGCTATTTTTCTGCATTTTAAAAAGCTGCTAATACAGTCACTGCTTCTCTGAGTTTCTCCCCGTGGATGGGGCCATTGGGCCTTCATAGTGGCCTGGGAACCCAGCAGCCTTTGCAACAGCTCCCTAACCCAGGTGCTGCCTCCTCTGGGTCCATGGAAGGTCACTGGGAGCCGACTCAAACTGAACACAAAAGTGTGAGGAGCCACTCCTATCCCTGGTCAGCGTTTGTGAGTTATCTCTGGAATGAATTGAAGGAATACGTGGATTGAAGCTGAAGCTTAAAGAGAGGCACACACAATCCAAACACCATCTGGTGTTCTCTTGCATTTGAGTCGCTGATCTGGGGTTTTGAAAACATTTTAAGGATTCTTTGGGATTCATCGGTTTTGTCTCCCTGGCCAGAATGTAAGATCATTCAGGACTGGGAGTAACGGACTCGTAAGGGTTAATTTTCTTGTAACCCACCAATGGTGGGCTTCCAGAAGCCAGGGGTGGGTCTGGGTGGGGAGTTCCCCTGACCAGACCTACAGGAGGGAAAAGGGTGGGCACCTGCCAGGACAAGGCAGTGCCTTGGTAGAGCAGGAGCTGAGTCAGGATCAGGACCAGATTGCAGGAGACAGCAGGGAGCCGCTGGCATCAAATGCCAAACCAGGAGTGAGGATGGGGGCGGGGGGGCGGGGTGCAAGGGAGAGACTGGCCCCGCCAGAAGCAGAGCTGATCTGAAGGGCCTGTTCAGACACCAGACAGAGCGAGTCTAGCGGTTTTCTGAGTGTGGTCCCAGATCAGTGGTGTCAGCATCACCTGGGAGCTGTTAAAAATATAATTATTTGGTTCCACCCAAGACCTACTCAATCAGAAAGTTCTGGGCATGGGGCCTAGCCTCGGTGATAATGCTAATACATGTTAACATGTGAGAACCACCTCTTTAAACCACAACCTTGGAAAATGTTCCTGATGATGGAATCCTTTTTCTATGAAGTCCCAGGTCTGCGTGGTGATGTCAGCCCTCTGGGGAGTCTTTTATATTTAGGAAGACTTTCCTCCATGGGTAATAGGTCTAGTCTTTGGGCATGGCAGCCTTCTACATCACAGTTATTCCCAGGTAGATTTCAATTCCTTTGTGGTGGAGGGTCAAATTCATCCTACATAGAGTTCTGCAAGGACCCCCCTCTCCCCAAAGAGTGCATCAGTATAGTGGAGGTGGGGGGGGGAATGCCTCATTATTGTCCTCAGGAGACTTTTCCCATGCTGAGCCAGGAATGGGAAGTCAGATCAAGATATATATATATATATTTGTATAACTATATTTTATAAGTATAACTGATATTTGTATAGATTTCTATTTCTGACACAATCTTCCTCCATGACAGAATTTCAACATAGATTTAGCACCACAAAAACCTTTGCCATTGCTCATTACTGAGGGGTACCCAGGGACCCCAAACTGTTAAAGGAATATAAGCTCTGAAAGGGATTCATCCGTCTGTGTGCACACAGTCAAAGAAATCATACTCTTAGTGCAAAAGATCTTTAATAGAATTATTGTGCATAGAGAGAGAAAAGAAGAATTTCCCAATAACCACCCTTCATCACCTCCAACTTACCCATCCCATTGTGGGAAAATGCCTAGCCAAGCAGGTTGGTCTAAAGTGGAGCTACCGAGGCCTGGCAGCTAACCATAAGTCTAAGGTACAGTCTGATGAGGAACCACAAGAAAGCTTAGCTTGGTTTCAGAGAGCTGGGACCAAAAAAGCGATTTAAAATTCAAAATGTACCAACTAAGCCAACATGAAGTCAAGACAGTGGCTGCCATCGTCTCTGCCAAGGACCAGCAGCAGCAGCCTCCCCATGCCTGTCATCATGTGTCTCTTCCAAGTATCTCTTGCAAGAGTCTCTACATAGCTCTCCCGTACTTGTCTCTCCCAAGTCCCTGTGTACAATTCAAAATCAGAGAAAGCAAGAGAGCAGGCCTGCCTACCTCCCATGTTATAGATCCCGCTCAGCTCTGCCCCTAGTTCCCAGGAACCCCCCAGGAAGCACAGTTCATGGTATATCAGGATTTGTTGTCCAAGGTGACTGCATGTAAGTGGGAATGGGGAAAATGGTGCCCATCCGATGCTCCGCAACGCCCCTCCCTTCTTCGTGGAGATGCTGTTGTAACATGAGCATTGGCCAGAACTTCTGGGAGAACAGTTGACTGACAGGTGTCTTGATACCCATCAGTGCTGGTCAGGCAGAAGGGCCCCTGCTCCAAATTCCCCTCGTTATCCTTGGAGCTGGTCCTGGCTCTCATAGTTCACAGAAGATCCTAAGTAGGAAGAATGACTCTTACCCCCGGACCATTCTGGACCATAGTGATGGCCAAAAAAAGAGTTAAATAGCTGTAACTTTGTTGATTTGTTCACAAAGGAAATTGCCCAGAAAGGACAAAAAAGGCTTCATTTCCTAGCTGCTAACTGAAAACCACTTTTCTTAGGACAGCTTGACCTCTAAAGTGTTGACTGAACTATCCAGAAGAAAAAAAATGTAGATAAACGATGTCTTCTTTTAGCATGGAGGGTGGGAGAGTAAACAAGGTAGGAGAGAAGGAATTCCACCAAGATATCGGCAGAAACTTAACTTCCTAGGGGAAATAATTTCCTCTCCTCATTACCAATTAATGAGCATAAGCTTCTACCCACCAGTGTTCTGAATTACTGTCGCTGTGGTGAGGTGGTGTGACGGGAACTTGGTGTAACGCCTTATGCCTTTGGCAAGGATTTGTAAACCAGAGCTAATCGGTGAATGTGTCTCATTCAGGCCAGGTTGTTATCCTGTACTAATTCCTGGGCATGGAGCCATTATTTTTGTATAGATAGCACATTTCTGGGCACCTTGGGGACACAAAGAAGTAATGATCCAGTTTCTGCCCTCAGTATAAGTCACATAAGTCATGAATTCTATTTAGATCATTACATGTGGCCTGTGAAATCTGTTTATATGGTGAGATCATTCATTTACTTATTTGTTCAACAGATGTTTATTGAACACTTATTATTTATGGAGCCATTTTAGGAAATCTAGAAAAGTAAATAGAACCCAAGTCATATAGTAAAGTCAAATTTCCCAGATTCTTGAGCTATTGATTAAATAGCACTTCCAGCACTACCACATGCCCCCCAGTGAAAGTCTCCCTTGGTTTATATTTAGGAGATTGCAGGGGGTGGTTTTACTGAGCGCATTAAGCAGCCTGGATGCTATGGCCCAATTGCCACATCTTCCATGATCTTCTGACCCAGCTTTTCTCCTCCCCCATCATCGACATCTATTTCCTAAGAGGCTTCTTGAAAAACACTGCAAATATTTGTGGCTAGCGCTCATTTTGAAAAAAATGCTGAGATTCCAGTCAGAGGATGTTACTGATGCTTCTAAGTTTTCTCCCTCTGAAGCACAGAACGGTGCTACCTTCTCAGTGTGAGAAAGAGGCCTGGCCCCCATGGTACATGCTGCACCTGGATTCTATTCTGTTTCACTGGCCTATGGTCTGCCTCTCCACAAAGACCATGCTGTGTGGACTATTATAGTGCGGTAATAAGTCTTACATCAGATGGTACGAGTGCTCCAGCTCTGTTAAATATCATTTTGATTCTATTTCCGTTGCTTTTCCATATACATTTTAGAATCAGCTTGTCTATTTCTACAAAAAGGCCCACTGGGGTTTTGATTGTGATTGTGATGAATTTATAGATCAGTCTGAGGAAAAAGGACATTATAAGAAAATTGGGTCTTCTGAGCCAAAGCGTAATAGAACTCTATTTGTTTCTCTTTTGTTTCTTTAACTTTAGATTTATACTTTTTGGCTTAAAGGTTCCCCACAATACTTAGATTTGTGTCTAAGTATTCTATATTTTGGTAATGTTTTTGATGGTGCTAATTTTTTTAATGTTCAGTTGATCATCGTGTATATATACATATGTGCACATTCATACAATGAATTTTTATATATTGACCTTGTATCCTATGAAATTGTTAACCTCTCTTCTGGTAGCTTATATATTCACTGGAATTCACTTGTTACCTCAGAATAGAAAGTTTTATTCCAGCTTTCCTAGATTGTTTGCTTTTCATTTATTTATTTTTCTTGTTTTGTTTTTCTGGGCTCTCCAGTTCAAAGATGAAGAGAAAGGATGAAAATGAACACTCTTGCATAGTTTCCAATATTAAATATGATGCCAGATATCAAAGGTTCATTGCATTTAAGTTGTCATATTTATGTGTTTAGAGTTATTCATAACATTCTCCTTACTATCCTTTTGCTATTTATGGGATCTGTAATTATATTCCCCATTTCACTCCTGGTATTGGTAATTTATGTCTTCTTTCTTCCAGTCTTGTTAATTTTATTGATCTTTTCAAAGAACCAGCATTTTGTTTCATTGATTTTTTGTATTGTTTTTCTGTTCTTTGCATTATGTCCTTTTCCTGGTTTGTATTTATTTTGTACTTTTTCTATGGTTTTGAGATGGAAACCTAGATGATTGATTTGAAACTTTTCCTTTCTTCTACGTAAGCCTTTAGTGATACCATTTCCTTCTTGGCATTGCTTTATCAATGTCTCATATACTTTGATGCATTCATTCTATTTTTCATTTTCATTTTCAACATATATTTTTCATTCAGTTCAATGTACTTTTTAATTTTCCCAAGACTTCCTCTGTGACTGATGAATTATTTAGAAGTGTGTTGTTTAATTTCCAAGTGTTTGGAGATTTATCCAACTGCACTCTACTTTGAAGTAAGATAACCACTCTGTAGATTTAATTTCTTTTAGATTTTTTTGAGGTCTATTTTATGACCTAGGATATTGTCCATCTTGGTATATGTTCCAGGGACACTGAATAGAATGTGTAGTTTCTGTTATTGGGTGGGGTGTTCTATGAATGTCAATTAGACCCTGTTGACTAAGGGTGATTCTTCTATATCCTGCTGAATGTCTGTCTGGTTGTAGTAACTGTTGAAAGAGCACTGGAGAAGTCTCCAACTATGATTGTCATTTGTTTATTTTTCCTATCAAATTTTTAGGCTCCCCATGTCTGCATCTCAGTTGTTTGTGCATACATGTTTAGGATTGCTAAGTCTTTTTGGTGAATTGAGCCATTAATTATTATATAATCCCTTTTTATACTCTGGTTTCTCTTCAGATCGTATAAGTCTTTTGCCTTTTACATAATGCCCTTCTCTGCTCTGAAGCATACTTTATTTGATATTAATCAACTACTTTCTTTTGATTTTTTTCCTTAGGGGATATATCTTTTTCTATCCTTTCTCCTCAACCTTCCTACATTGTTATATTTAAATTAAATTTCTTACTAACAGATGTAGTTAGGTCATACATTTTAAATCCATTCCGCCAACCTCTAATTGGTACGTTTAGATTATTTGTATTTAATATCATTATTGTTATGCCAGTGCTTAAGTCCATCGTTTTATTTACTTTTTGTTCTGTTTTTATTATTGTTGTCATTGTTTCTCCCATTTCTTTTTCTTGCCTTACTATGGACCATTTGAACATTTTTTAAAATTCTGTTTTGATTAATCTGCAATGTTTTGGAGTATGTCTCTTTTGGTAAATATTTGTGGTGCTTGCTTTCAGCATTATATTGTATATACTTAATTTTTCAGTGTACCGGCATTGCCATTTTTCCAGTTAGAGTGAGTTATAGAAATCTTACCTCCCTTTACACTCCGCTGCCTTCCCCCATTTATAATATGTCTTAAATATTCCCTTTTAATGTATTTATGACCACATCAATGTTACACTTTTTGTGTCAACTCTCATAATGGAGAAAATTCAAGATAGGTGGAAAATGGGTATTTATCCATTTTTTTTTAACTTTTCTGTTTTTCTTTCTCCCCTCTTGATGTTCCAAGTACTTTCTCTGAATCATTTCCTTTCTGTTTGGAATGTTCACTAGACATTCTACCCTAAAAAGGGTAGCTCTCTTGACAACATATTCGCTCAATGCCTTTATTTGAGAATGTTTTAATTATTCCTGTATTCCTGAGGACTTTTCCTCCTACTGGATATAGAATTCTGGCTTGACAGTTATTTTCTTTTATTTAATTTCTTTCTTAAAAATGTTGTGACTTTTTTCTGATCTCCTTGATTTATGATAAGAAACATTTGTCATTCATTTTTTTTCCCATACAGGTAAAGTCATTTTTCTTTCACTGCTTTTAAGATTATTCTTTGTTATCAGTTTTCAGAAGATTGTGTGATGTGTCTTAGTATTGCTTATTTGAATATATTCAACATTTTTTAAGTTTATGGTTTAGGTGTCTTTCCAAAATTTTGAAATTTCTCAGCCATTAGTTCTTCAATTTTTTCTAGTCTTTCACTAATTATGCAGTCTTGTTATTATGTCTTCTTTAAATATTTGGTCAAGTCTTTCAGTGGAGTCTGATATTTTCTTTGTTGGAAGATTTTTAAAAGTCTAATAAATAAGATTATAAACATCTGATAAATCTGAATTCTTTGGGTTATATTTCTCATTGCGAGAAGTTAGAGTTTTGTGATTATCAAATAATTTCACCTAAGTCGTCAAATTTTTAGGAAAAATATTTTTAAATGTTCCTTCCCTTTATTTTTAATGCCTTACAGTCTATAATAACAACACTGTTTGATTTCTACTAGTAGTAGTTTGTATTTCCCTCTTTTTCTCTTGATCAGTGAAACCTCAATGAGATTAATCTTACCTTAGCTCAGCTGAGGATTCTGAATATTATCCATTCAGCAGGTCCATCTCTAAATGCAGAGGACATCTCTTTTCTGGTAAGAGGCAACAAGCTCATGGTTCTCCTTGCACAGCTGTCCTAGATCTCGGGGCCGTTTCTCTCTCTCTGGATCTGACTGCGTAAGAATCAAGTAAGACTGCATCCATCTCCTTTGCAGTCTTGCAATCCTTATGATGAAACTGTGCCTAGTTTCTAGCAGTCTGCAGAAAATGGGGACCCCTTTAAATGCTGGCAAAGGGGCCTCTTGCTTTGCACTGTGTTAATAGTTGACTGAACCTATAATTCTTTTTCTTTCAGATGTCTAGGCTAACATAAAATATTTCCTTATGTTATAAAAGATAGTCTTCATTATTACTAATTCAAATGCTAGAGTTATTGAGCTAGGACATACCAAGGAATTTACCACCCCACTTACCATCCATATGGTCCTTTTGCATGTGAGCTGATAAATAATCCAGTTCCAGAACCCATCCAAAGGGTATGCCTTGTAGGACCACTTTTAGTGCCACTGAAATTTGCTTGAGTTCCCCTGAAAGTAGCTCTTTAAGTGGGAGGTAGTTCCAGAAAGCAGAAGGACCAAGAAGAGTGATACAGGTGAGGGAGAAACTCCAATGGAGAAGGGTTATTGAGTAGGTTGCCATCATGAATAACCAAGGCTCTGTTTGTTGGGAACACTTTTTGAAGGGTTGCATCTCAGAAGTTCCTCCAATTCCCAAGGGATCAGAGCTATTTAAATTATTTTATTTTATCTTATTCTTAATTTTTTTTAGATTTCATACATTGTGTGGTTGTTGATCCCCTTGGGAATGCCTCCTGACCACTCCCTCCAGTCACTCCGCCTCCTTTCTCCTTGCTGTTTTTTGGCCCATGTTTAGCCCTTTGGTCTGTTTCTTTTCTGGAGCAATGTCCTTTTCCTGGGTGAGGATCTGTGTTCCTGGGGCATGGTGGACCATGCTGCTTAGATTGCCAGTCTTAACTTGGCATACGGCAGCCAGTCCTAATTCATTTGGCATCTACGGTGCCTCCTCATTCTTGCTGGCTGTCTCCTCCATTCTGTTTTCTGTCCCATTTTGCTGCTTCTTCGCCTTGTGGTTCAGGCCTTTGGCTTAGAGAACCTGACTCCCAGCCTTTGTTGGTAGAGTTTTCTTTATGGGACAGTCATTAGCAGGTGGTTGACCTGACTGGTCTCCTTGGTCTTTTTTTTTTTTTTTTTTTTTTTTTTTTTTTTTTTTTTTTTTTTTTTTTTTTTTTTTTTTTTTTTTTTTTTTTTTTTTTTTGAGACTAGGTCTCGCTATTTTTGCCTGTGGAACCGCAGGCTCTCATTGCCCGGGGTACCACAGACTCAAGCGATTCCCAGTCTCAGCTTCCCAAGTAGCTGCGATGACAGGTGCACACCACCACGCCCAGCTATTTTTTTGGAACTAGGTCTCGCTATGGGCCCCAGGCGGGACTCGAACGGCGATCCCTAGCCCCGGCTGCTTCATAGGCTGAAGCTTACAGGCATGAGCCACCATGCCTGGCCTCTCCTTGGTCTTGGTTTGCAGCTCTGCTGTGGGGCCGCTGTCATATTTCTGTGGCCTACTTCTCCTGCGGAAAAAGGCGTGACTTGTTCTTGCTGAAGGCATCTCTGACCTGGGGTTTTAGCTCTTAGCCACTGGTGATGTTGTAGGTGTAATTGTATGTTATGTCTCTATAACTGGTCTCACTGTCCTGCATTCGATGGTTCTCCTTTTGGATCCTGCCCAGGAGATGTGTGAGTCTATGGCCTTTATTCATACCCCTCCCTCTTCTGTATCTGTAGTTGGGTTGGATTATTAGTGTTTTCTTTATTCCTGGTGAGAGCTAACTGGAGCAGGAGTAAACCAGAGGGGGGTCAGTCACCTTCCCCTTCCCCCCCACTCATGACCTCCGCAGGGTTCAGGCCTGCGCTGGTGATAGCAGACTTGCCCAACCAATTGAGAGGCATCTGTTTACCAATGCATTTTCCAATTGTGATGTCTGCTGTGGAGGCTGCCTTTGGGGCATTAACCCCCAGGAGGGAGCTGATAGGGTGCATAAGAAGTGTGTGCCATGCCTTCATGCGGCCAGTATGGAGTCCATTGACAGCCCGAATCATAGACTTTGATCTTGTGACATCATGTCCTTGACTGTTGTGCCTAGGTTTCCCCTGATTCTACTTCTACTGGCATCTTCGTCTTCCTCTAGTCTCCTTTCTCCTGAGGGGTGCTGCTTGAAGTGCTCCCTGCTGCATGAGGGTACAGTCTATGCTTCTGGGGTGTTGATGCTCTGATACAGGATGGGGGTGAGCAGAGGTAGGCTGAACTATAATCCATTTCAGGTGCCAGCTATAGTGGGTCAAATAGCAGCCCCAAATAGATCTGTCTGGTCAATCCTAACCCCTACAGTCTATCAAGATGACTATTGTAGAAAGAGTATTTGCAGATGCAATTAAGGTTAAAATGAGAGCATCCTGGACTTAGGATGGGCCCTAACTCCAATGACTGGTACCTTTATAAGATAAAGGAGTGGTAGGTTTGGAACAATGGGCACAGGGGAGAAGGCCACATGAAAGTTAAGCGAAGGACTGGAGTTATGGTGCCACAAGTCAGGAACACATGGAGACACCCGAATTTGCCAGGAAGCGAGGTGGCAGGAGCCACCGGATGCCAGGAAGTGTTCTCCCCTGGAGCCGTCAGAGGGAGTGTCACCTGCCAACACCTTGATTTGGAGCCTCTGGTTTCAAGGTGTAAATGAATAAATTTCCATGGTTTTCAATCACTTAGGTGGTAGTCATTTGATGCGGTAACCCCAGGAAACTACTACACAGATGGGAAGTTCTGCTGTAAGAGGACGAAGCACCCCAAAGATGGAGCAGCTGCTGGGAGCAGGCGCATCGTGGTCTACAGTATTCTAATTTCATGAACCTCATCCATGATTTGGCTGAACTTGGCCATATCCAAGGTCCTTGTACCCACTCAGTGTGGTCTGGGCCTGCAAGGCACCTCCGCAGAGGCGGAACCTGAGGTGGTTCTACTGCCCAGGCCCCACCCTGACAACACAGGACATAGCCCTTCCCTGTCCCCCCCCTCACACCATTCCTAGTTGGTCACTTGGGGATGACATGGGCCGTTAACTTGTGATGCTAGGAAACAACAGACACCCGCTGGGTTAATTTAAGCAAAAAGGAATTTATTGGAATGATAAACAGGAAGAAAGTTGAATTATCCACGCTTGTATAAGGAAAGCTAACCGCGCGGGGAAGTTGGCTATTGGCTGGACTTAAAGGGCAGTTAATTCAGGTTGCTGCCGGTGGAACAGCTTCAGGTCATCTTACTCAAGTTTAAATTCAACCAGAGGAGGTCTGATTGGGCCAGATGATGTTCAATGCCAGACCACAGGGGCCAGGAGGTAGGGCTGGAAAAAGAGCACTTTGACAGTCTGACCAAGATGTCATGGGAGGGGGGCTGGTTCCTCAAAGGGAAGGTGACGTGCCCATGCTGCGTAAAGGGGGGAGGCTGGGCAGGCTGAGACACCAGCTAGCCAGACCAGAGGCAAAAGCCTGTTTACTGATCTCACCCCGATCTCTACTTCTTCCTGCTCAGTTTCTCAGAAGAGAAGGGAGAAACCACAGATTGTTTTTGTAACTTTAGAGGATACCTTAAGTCAACGATGAGCGATAATTAGACTGTGATCATTCTATTTAAGTGCTTCACTTAATCAATTACAATCGCCTGTGCTGTCTCCTAGTATTGATTATAGAGCCCTGTATTCTGGAAATCTTAAAGCACCCCCCTGGGATGCTACCACCGACCCTGTGATTCTCGTCGGCCTGTGATCACCCTGTGCTGAAGCCAACCTTTCCATGTGGTTGCTTGAGATACTTTTTCATCTTAATTGTTTCTGCAGACACGACAGAATAGCAGCTCCTTCCACTGCTAATCTGAATCTAAGTGGGAAGGAGAGGCCCAGTTAATGGGCCATACAGCCATTCCCAGGTGGGCAGGATGGGCTTGGCTGCTCCAGATGCCCTCTCAGTGCAGACAGGGACACAGCTAAGAGATGGGCTGTGAGCCCTTGAGAGGCTGATCATTGAGGAGAGGTGACCCCAGGCAGACACTGCGTCACTCATCCACCCGCAGTCATTAGGACAGGTGGTGGGGGTTCAGGACGAAGCAAGGCCTGAGAAGCGGAAGGGGCTGAGACATACTGCTCAAGGCCGTGTGAGTGGGAGGGAGGTGAGAACTAAAGCCAGGAGGTGAGTTGCAATGGCTCCTAGGCTTGCTGTCCATTACAAATACCCATACCTGGTCCTACCCTGGACCTGTTGTGCCAGAATCTCTGTGGTGGGAAGTGGGTGGGTTTCGGGGCATCTGCATTTTTCAAGTTCCCAGGTGATCTTATTGCACAGCAAAGATTGAGAGTCATGAGTTAGGACGCTTGGCCTGAGACCCTTGTGGTGTCCCCCCAAATTGTCTGTGTGCTCTTATATGGATTCTCAGGTTCTCAGAGTGACCTATGACTTCCAAAGGACTCAAATCCCTGGAATGAGGGGGATGGAGGCCTGGATGGGGGCAGGGGAGGAGGCAGTTCAATGGTGGTGATTCTGACACCAGTGTTCCGGAAGGTGTTCCTGTTACAATGCAGGACACCCCTCTTCCCTTTCCCCCTCCCCCTCTCCCCCTTAGCTTAGCAACCAGATGACCTAGTCGGCAACCCAGCCTGTGGCTTCACTGTTAGTTAGTTGCTGTTTAAGACCATCTGAAGAAAGAGAGCAAGATCTGAGGTGGATGTGAAGTAACTAGGTGTTGCCCCTAGTTCAACCCATCCAAAACGAGGGCAGCAGGAACCAGTTCCAAACCCTGGAAGGGCAGTGGTTCTCAAAGTGTGTTCCTTAGACCAGCGGCTTCAGCATCACCAGGGAAATAACCAGAAATGTCAATGATCAGCTGGCTGGTTCTCATGCACAGTGGAGTTGAGAGCTGTCGCTGAAGGAGGGAGCGATGGGTCTGCCCTGGGCTGGCTAAGCATCTGGGTTAGTCTGGCCCAGCAGCCTGAATGCTTACAGACCCACAGCTGAGAAAGGCTGATACCCTGGAAGTAATTTAGAGCTGTGGCTGGGCTAGAGGTTAGGGCTGGGCTGCCAGTTTCCTTTGCTGTATTGGAGGATAGAGACTGGGTGGGGGGGCAGTGTTTGTTTCCTGACTCCCCTCTGGAGGGGGTTCTAGCAGTCAGCTGAGAAGGGTCACCTTGACCTGGGAAAGAAGGTGGGACCTGGATGTATCACTAGCAGGTAGGTTGAAGCCACTAGTGTTGAAAAGAGTGCAGTGCAGTGTCTCTGTCCTGTAGAATCCTCACTGATCATGCTGAGTTGTCCTGAACTAAAGCCTCTGCTTCCACAGCATAAGGGCTCTGAGAGCTGGGGTCCAGTTGGGATGAGGTAACCTGGGAGCTGTTACTCTGCTTGAATTGAATGATGCTGACAGGGGAGGGGGCCATGGAGGTACTGGAGGGAGAGCAGAGGATGGAGGGAAGGGGTGCACCAGGAGTAATCCCAGAAGGGCTGAATGGAGAGCGGAGCCACATGGGGCTTTATGAGCAGGTAGGTCATCCTTGGGGATACAGACTAGGAGACTAGGTGTGTTCCCAGCAGCCTGACACTTGGGGCTGAGTCAGAGAGCAGAGACTCCGTCAGCGGGAAGGCCCAAAGGGGGTGACATTGGCAGGTCAGAGGCTGGAGCATTTGTTGGGGTCCTGCCCCAAGTTGCAGGAAAGACACAACCAAGTGGTGGGTGAGGAAGAGTTGCCTGAAGCAGGCTGTCTCACATCCGGAGACGTCTGTGTGAGGAGAATAACACAGGAATTCTCCATGGCCTGACAGGACAGAGGCTCGAGGGGAAGCAAGCTGGGAGAGAAGCAAATGCCCGAGCGAGGGGTCTGCTTGTTTAGAGGCTTTGCATTGGTGTGTGGAGGTTCAGCAAGGGGCTGACCACCTGGCCATGGGTAGTGGCCCCTGTCCGGCTCTGCCCCTGTCCAGGGCCCAGGGTTGGGAAACACCTATCATCAGGCTGTGACCAAGTCTGGGGCCTGTCCAAAGAAACGTGGTTAGTCACTAGACAAAAGTATGTGTTGGGGGGGAGGGGCGGTGTGGATGGCTTAAACATTCCTCGTTAGCAGAGCGGCATGTAATGTGTGGCCCTGTTGTGGAACATGGCGCAAGAGAGAGACAGAAGGAGGCGGGTCGACGTGCATGGACTTGGAGTGGTTTCCCAGCTGAGTGAAGCAGCGTGCCCCATGACGGTGCAAGTAGAGTGATGTGGTCTATGTTTGGGACGAGACTCCAAGTCCTGTGAACATGCCAGCCCATTTTCCAAAAGGGCTGGGAAAATGCACAAAGGGAATTGGCAGGGTTTACCTCCAGGGAAGGAAGGCTAGTGAGAAATGGGTGTGAGGAAAGTCATAAACCCGGTTTCATAGTAGAGTTGGGGGGGCAGCGGTGTCCTGTAATGCATGGCCAGCATGGGGTGAGATGGGAGAAAACCCCCCAAAGCAGATCTTTAACCCCCCAGTGTGCATGATTGTCAACTGGAGCTGGTTAAAAGCAGGTTCCTAGTCTCTGGAGCTATGCTGTGGGGGAATGTCAGGGTGAGGCCCACAGCCTACATGTTAACTAAGTTCCTACAGTTGTGATGCCTGTGCTCTGTTCCTGTGGCAGCTTGATAGCCCCCTCTCCTCTCCCTTAGCCCCAGCTGGCGTCCCCTTCATGTGTCAAACCAGAGGTGGGAGAGGCTGGGGGGAGAGGTGGGGGTGAACCTGGCAGGGGGCAGCCCTTTCGTCTGAGGGAGACACCTCATATTTCACCATCAATCGCCGTGGGTCCCCCAGCTCAGAATCACTGCTGCCTCTGGGGCCTTCATTTATCAAGGAACAAAAGTAACAACTCAGACTTCCCTGGGTATTTTTAAAAAGAGATCCGAATAGCTCAAGTTATCCTTTCCAAATTCATTTGGAATTCAAAGCAAGTAGGGAAAATTGACATTAATTAAATATTTAATTGATGTGCATTAAGTCCAGAATATTGGTTTCAGCTCAAATTTATGACATGGTTGTATTCTTTATAGCTGCACATATATTGCCTATAGGCCATTGGCTTCCTTCGTGTAGTAAAGTGTCCAGTATATTTATGCCCATTTTATAGGACTTGGAGCAGAACTGGAGTATCGTTAGTGATTATGGAGACCTACAGTGTTTACTTTTATGACATCGGTAGTGGTATTGGTGATAAATTTGCTGTTAAGTCACCACTGATCAGACCAGTAACCACCAATTACAAGCTTGGGCCTCTGGGAGACTGTGGGCTGCTTCACAACAATCCATTCTGCTTGCAGTTTGCAGGGACCTGTGCAGGCAAAATGGAGGCTGCACATTCATGCGGTGGGGGCTGGGGGCTGGAAACACCCTCACCTCATGCGGCCGAGGCAAAGGCCAGGAACTGATTTCTGTAACTTAACACGTGAGTTTATGGATTCAACGTGGAACGGAGGGGCTTGCGGGTGACGGGAGAGGCACATTAGGAACACACATGCATGCACGCATGCACGCACACATGCATATGCACACATACACACACACCCCACTTGCCTAACCCTTGACCTATGCCCCTGACCCTTCAGGACTCACTCATTCCTCCAACAGTGAGGAGCTCAAGAATTGAACCAACAAAACTGAGGCTAAAATCAGTTTGGATTCAGTCATTAAAAACTGGGGCCAGAACTGGTGCTTCTTTTTGTGGAGGTTGAGGGGAAGGGGTGTTTGTGAGGTTTCAGTAAAAACAACTTTAAATTTCTAGAATGGATTAAATAGGTTCCAGAAATCTGAGGTCTAATAGCCTGCCCTCCCTCCCTCCCTCCCTCCCTCCCTCCCTCCTCCTTCCTCCTTCCCTCCCTCTCTTTCTTTCTCACTTTGAGAGAACAGGAAGGAAAAGGAGTAAGGAAAGGAGAGACCCTTCCGCTATCCCAAACCATCAGGACAGAGTCCCCTTTTGAGTTCCAACTTGGGAGCTATCCATTGGGCAGCACCTCCCCCAACTCTAGAAAGAGTATCCACATTACAGACAGCTTCTCCCCCTCCCCCCCACCCCCAGAGTTGAGCTGGCGGGGTCATGGCCTCTAAGGCTTTCCCAGACTCCTCTGGGACTGAGCATCATGGCACTTTTTTTTGGACGTGGGGAGCCACCGGGGTGGGGGGGGGGGGATGGAGTAACCTGCAATGCTCTAATCCCCAGTCCCAGAGGGAGGACGCACCTCTGCCCCATCATGCATATACCCAACCTGCAGTCACTCCACCTGCACCTGGGGTAGGTCTCCCTGAAATGAGTTCACCTGAATTCCCCAACCGAGCCAGGCGCCTGGGGCAGGCAGGCATGGATGACCATGGACACGGGAAGGCTCCTGGGAGGGGACATCCGTGTTGGTGGTACCTGCGGCCCTGTCTGGGTTGGGACACATTTCTGAGCTGGGGTCTGTGCGTGGCTCTGCACTGCAGGGCCTGTGGGGAGGCAGGAGGCAGTGGTGGCTTTAGTCACCTGTGGGTCCAAGACGAGGATTCTCAGAGCAGCCGCTGTGGTGTGAAGGGCGCACACGGCCTGGCCTGGCAGTGGGCGGCCCTGGGCGGGACTGGGGCTGCCGCCGGCCTCGGCTGCCGGTACTTTTCCTGGCTTACTCATCCGACTCAAAAACAACTCCACCCACTTGCGGTGAGCACGGCCCCTACATTTTTCACCTTTGGGCTATCATTCTGAGGAAGAAATATCAGCCTAGGAGGAAAGTTTTGGCCAAGTTCAAAGGGAACAGCTTGGGGAATGGAAAGTCCTTTGAAACTGTGCTTGGCTGGGGACTGCCTGACCCAGATTTTCCCTTTTCAGAAGTATGCTGGGGCTCAAAGGCCCGGGTGTCGTGTAGATTGGGGCGTGACCGTCTCGGGGAAAACACACCAAGCAAAGCACAGCTGCAGTTCGCTCAGAAAAACCTCCAGCCCAGACTCCAAAGGGCTGCTGGGCTGAGGGCTCGTCCTGTGGGGCCTCCGCACGGCTGCCAGGGGAGGCGGTCGACATCCCCGGGGGGCCCTGCTGGAGGCTGGCTCTTGTTTGCACATGAGGTGCTTCTGCCTTTCCCCCTGCTTCCGGGAGTCCTGGGTTCCCTGCTAACAGCCTCTGAGACCCAGGAGGTGGTCCTAGGAAGCCCAGATGGGGGGGGGTGGGGAAGGGACTAGAGAGGAAAGAGGGTGAGGCCAAGAGAGGATATGACCACTCAGGCAGCTGGGGAAATAGCTTAGAACAGGTGACACCAAGGTAGGCCACCTGGGAGGGGACTGGCCACGGGCCACCTTGCTGGAAGTGGTAAAGGCTGAGGGACACACGCCCGGCACCATGACTGCTCTGCGGGGCCATGTTTGCACTGGGCAGGGCTTCCCAGCAGCTGCGTGCCTCCCGGGGTGCAGCTGGTGAAAAGCGGGCAGCTGGACATGTGGCTGGACATGTGGCCCACATCCCTGTGACAGGAGGGATGTTTGGCCTTTTCCCTTCCTGCTGCACAAAAGGATTTGACTCAGGCAGAGCAATGTCAGACAGCAGCTGATGCAGTGCCTCCCTGGCAGGGAGATTTTCCTGGGGCAGGGGATGGCTGTTCCTTCTTCACATGGCGGCTTGTTCTCCTTCCCTCCTCCGGGACAAGAAGCAGGGGCAGCTGGACTGCGTCCGCCAAAGCACAGCTGTCCAATCCTGAATTATCGGGAGGAGTACCAGCTGGGAGCCCATAGTCAGCTCCAAGCATAAGAGTAAGCCCAGCTCCCCAGCCCTTCTGGTCCACCAAGGCCTCCTGGCAAAGCACAGTGCTGCCCGGACACCCTTCATTCTCTCGCCCGCCTGGGGCCCAGGGTCCTATGCTGGTAGAGGGTCTCACAGCCCAGCCCACTCTCCTGTGCTTTTTTTTTGTGGTGCTGGTAGGAACCCACAAACCACATGTGCCTGCCTGGCTGTTCCCTGTAGGTTGTAGGTTGTAGGTGTAGGTTGTACTGCTGAGGGTGTGGCTGCTGGGACTTGCTCTTTCTGGAGTTGCTCCCTCTTTCTGTCAGCCTCCCTCCAAGGCAGTTCTTCATCCTGACAGTGGATATTGCTTCCAATTTCTTATGTTTTGTCCCCCCTCATGTTTCTAGAATCAGCCTCATCGTGCCAACTCCTTAGACCAGCCAGGCAGCACCCCCAGAAGCCCAGCTCCAGCTCCTCCCCCAAAGCCCGCCCCCAAGCTTCTGGATGCTGATGCCCCAGCTCTTGCCTGTTCCCGCCTTGTGTGTGGGAAGGGGTATCAGCTGCTTTTGCATTTGTTCTCTCTGTCCTCTCAAGGTGGCCCCCTCCTTTTTTGCCTTTTCTATCATCCAATCTGAGTTTAACCAATCCTCTAGTTCAATTCTCTCTGTTAAAATAACTTCTGCGGTTCCCCTTTGCCCTTCCAGACACTGACAGATACAGGCCCCACAGCTGCCAAGCAGGCTACAAGGAAGCTGTAATTCGCTACCTGGTTTCCATCCATCAGAGGCACTGGTGGCCGCCAGTCAACCCAGTTGCCATAACACTGAGCCTGGCCCAGCCCAAAGCAAGAAACGTCATGGTTCTGCTGGTGGCCTGCGTGATCTGATGGCGAGGAGAGTTACGGCTTCCCTTCTGTATTCAAAGTTATAGGCTTTCCTTGCAGGGTCACTTGTGGTCTCTGGGGTGAAGCCCTGGTCTTGTCTGGAGTCTTCCCGTTGGTTCCTAGATGGCTGTGTTGCCTCTTCAGGCTCCTGACATCCTAGTTTCCCACCTGGACTGCCACTCCTATTGGTGCCCATGCCTTCCTTCCTAGTCAATGGTCGGGAACTGGTCCTGCAGTGTGCTGCATCTCAGAAGAAGGGTCTCCGCAGGGCCCAGGCTGAATGTGAGGGCAACATGTATACATCTGGCAGCCAGGCTTGGGCCTTCCCCAGTGGGTGGCAGCTTCATTCAGAGTCTTGGAGCTGCAAGAGAACCAGAGGTTGACTGCTTCTACTCTGCCATTTTACTGGTGGAAAACTTGAGAGCAGCTTGCCAGAGGCACGTCATGTCTAAGGCTAAGCTCTCTGTTTCCTAAGAGATGTGAGCGATTCCCGGGAGCCACACTGAGATGACTCAGTCTGCAGGTCATCTGAGGTCAGCCTGTTTCTGCCAAGGAGTCCTCTCTCCGGACTTCCTAAGTAATTACAATTTTCTATCTCGCTCTCTGCTTCCCTCGACCTAGTCCTGAGTTTCCTCAGAGTTCTTATCTTGCTTCTGGCCCAGCTCCCTCATTCTCTGCTGGTCCTAACTGCCCTCTCCTACCGTGCCTCAAAGCTTCTCTGTCTCTTTTAGGGGGCGGGGGGTGCCCACATTTGAGTTACTGGTGAGTGCTTAGCAATTAGTCCTGGCTGTTGGATTATGTAAGCAGTGACTTAAGGCAGAGTATAACCCTATAATCAGAGGCCCATCCCTACCGTCCCCATCCCCCGCACCATTAGAGTTCGACCAAAAAACTGTTCTTCTCAAACTGCAGGGTTGTGGGTACTGTTCTTAGAGTTCTTGGGAAGACAGTGCCACACCCTTCAGAGGCCAGCCCCAGATGTTCTGTGGATCAGCCCCAGGGTACTCCCCAAAGCATTGCTCTGAGCTGGTGGAAGAGAAAACGACCATTTCCCCCTGAAAGTGAAAGCAGGGTACTTCTTAGGAATCACATCTAAAGCCTTTACTCCCAGACACAGCACAACAGAACCTATGTTATGTTTCTGCTGGGGAACTGTTTATCCTAGTTAGGCTCTCAAATTTGATTTAAATCAAAATCCTCAGGGAAGCTGTTTAAAAATAATGTTCCACCCCCTGCCATTGAGCTTTCCAAACAGTCCCTGTGAGGAAGAGTGTCTAAGGATTGCTCTGTCTTAGATACTGTCTAAATGATTTGGATGTTCTGCCAAGTTGAGCAGCAATGCCTAGATAGATAACAGGATGCCCCAAAGATGTAGGACATGTTGGTAGGAAGAAGGTATGCAGAGAAGAGAAAGAGTTATGCAGTTTGGAGGACTAACTTTTCATACTGGGACCAACTGTGTGGGAGCAGAGCCTGAGCCCAGTTGTCTATGTGTGGATGGTCCTTCTACACCAGGAGGGTCTCTTCGAGGATAAGCTCCTTCTGGCATACAGACTGGGGAAATGTGAGGTCCAGCTCTCTGACTGCCTCCCCGTCAGGGCACAGGATCATTTTGGGGACTCCCATGCAAATACAAGGACCGCAAAGCTTCCCACCATGGTCACCCCCATAAGAGCTATCAGATGGTACTAGTAGCTCCACTTAGACAAGAATGAATACCTTTTTAGTCTCATCTATCTGATGACAAAAAAAAAAAAAAACAAACCACAGCTTAAAAATATGTGACTGAAGTATCTTTGCCTCAGTCAATTCTGAAGTTCTCTCTTGAACAAGAATTTGCTAGCTTTTATGCAACAACCATCCCCTGTCAGTTGTCTGTGCTGGAAATGCAAGGATAAGTGTCTGCCCTGTCTTCCCTGGCACTGGCTTTCTTGGTCCAGTAGCTATGTTCCTGCTGGATGACTAGGCCCCAGTTTGGATCAGGGTCATAAGCACACCTAATCATATTCCCCACCCCCAGTAAATTAGAGACACAACTGAAAAAGTGTAGCCAAACTGGTTACCCTTCCTTCCTTCCTTCCTTCCTTCCTTCCTTCCTTCCTTCCTTCCTTCCTTCCTTCCTCTCTCCCTTCCTCTCTCCCTTCCTCCCTCCCTCCCTCCTGCAGGGTTGTGAGTACTGTTTCCTCAGAGTTCTTGGGAATAGAGTGCCACACTCTTTAGAGACCAACCCTAAATGTTCTATGGATCAGCCCCAGGGTACTCCCCAAAGCATTGTTCTCTGCTCTGAGCTGGGGGAAGAGAAAACTACCATTTGCCTGAGAAAGTGAAAGTAGGGTATTTCTTAGAAATAACATCTAAAACCTTTACTCCCAGACACAGCACAAAAGAACCTATGTTTTATTTCTGCTGGGCAACTGTTTATACTAATTCCCCCTCTCCCTCCTTCCCTTCCTCCCTCCCTCCCTCCCTTCCTTCCATTCTTTATGTATTAACCAAGGTCTGTTTTCTGTTACTTGCAACCACTGAGTTCTAACTCAATGAACAGGGGAGGAGGAATCAGTCCAGGAAGTGATAGGTTAGTAGAGAAGACTGAACACAGTACTGAAGGTAACTAGATCATAATGCTGACATTTGTTGTTGAGCTTTTACTATATATCAGACACAAGATATGTGTTTTTTATTCACCAACTTGAAAAAACTTACAGTGATCCTAAAAGACAAAAGGTATTTTACAGAAAAGGAACTGAGGCTCAAAAAGAAGAGGTACATTTCCTAACTCACATATGAATGGCAGGACTGAGATCCAAACCCATGTCAGTCTGACTCGAAATATCTAGCTTCTGTAGAAGTGCTGTTTCCAGGGATATAAGACTGAGGCGGATGCAGCCTGAGGGTTCATATTAGCTGTATCTGGTGGGCAAATCCAGAAGACAGAAGTGGTGGACTTGGCTTCAGGTCCCAGAAGCCATGACTTTGGAGTTTCAAACAGAGCAGGCAGGACCCTGGAGAGCTCCTAAAGAGCCCCAGATAAATTCTCGAGCTGGTCACTCAGTCCCTGGCCTGAGCCTGGGATGCTGAAGGTGTTCAGTGAGTACGCAGCAAAGGTTTATTCCTTGGAGCCAAGGGATTTATCCTTGGTCACACCCCCCTCACTCCCTTACTCACCATCAATTTTCCTCTACAACAGCTCTTCAGAGAGAGTGCTGACTTAGGGTGCCCATGTTTCCATGTCCAAAGAATTGAAAATAACTTAAACAATCTCTTTCAAGCTAGTCCACCTTTTCATAGATGAAGTGACTGGTAAATGTGATCTGTTAATCATGCCAAGCCTCCTTTGGCAATGTAAAACCAAACTGGCTGCTTTGCATAATAAAAGGTTAAAATTATGAGCCGTACAGGGAACAAATAAAGCTTGATCATTCAGGCTCGAAATTTGTGACTGAACATCCTTGCTCTTGCCTTTCACATTTGCTCCATCGTCACATGTCTGCTCTCAGCTACGGCTGTTTATTTTTAAGCCACATTTCCCCAAAATAGATATTAATAATTTTCCTGCAGCTTCTCTGGCAGCACCTTGTGCATCGATCAAGAGCAACAATATTTCTTTTACCATATGCATCTAGGGTTTTCTTTGACACTGTAAATGGATCTTTTGCTTGATGTTTAAGTTGGCTGTGGGAAGCATTGGCTGGTTCAAACTTCCTTAATAAGTTCTTCATGACTGCATTTGCGATGACGTTAATGAAATCATTCTGAATATCAGTGGGCACATAATGAGCCCAGAGGCAGTGACCAGGGTAAAGGCCCAGACTGAGGGTAGGGGCAAGAAGGGGGGCAGTGCCAGTAAAGCTGTCTTTCTTAGCTCTTAAAAGAAGGCGGAAAAGAACTCAACCCCCACACAGGAGTCTAATGGCTCCACCCCTAGCCTGCCTCTTCAGGCTCTCCCTCTGGAGAAAAGGATGCAAGAGTTGGTTTTTTCCCCCCTTCCTTGGAGGGAGCCCCACAATATGTTCTGGGATGCATCTGGTCTTCAGTCCCCAGTGCTTGTTCTCCCCATACTGGTCAGTCTCCCTATGCTCTACCATCCCCCCTTACCATCCTCTGTCTACACAGCGAGAGCAGCTTCCAGCCTCCTGTCCCACTGCGAGCAGATATTGGCTTGGGTTTATAGCTCTGCCCAGGGACCCTTGTCCATGTCCTTGTCTTGGGGAGGACCCCATCAGTCTGTTCCTGGACTCTGTGGGTCACCGTAGGCTGTCCATCTCAGGCAGAGCCAGTTGTTCAAGGGTTGGAAGGAGAGAATCAAAGGTCTTGACAGGACCTTTCTGGAATGATCTGCAATAGGAGGCAGTAGGTTGGTCCCCACACCTGGCCATGTAGGCGATGTCTTGCACAGCGTGGCGGCCTTGTTCATATCATGTACACTGCAGATTTGTAAATGAATTACGAAGGTTCCTTGGCTATTGAGTGTCTTGTACTATCAAAATCAATATGTTATAAGTCTTAAAAATTGAAAGTAAAATGAATTGTGGCAGAAGAACCATTTAATACTTTGCATATTAAACAGAGATTTGAATGACCTTCTATTTGAAACCCCATAACAATGGAGGGACTTTCCTGCATCATCATATAGTAAATTCATCCTACCACTTGGGCCCCAGGAATACAGGCATTCCCTTGAGGACTTTAGGATGGGAGGAGTGCATGTTCCAGGCTGCTCACTCAGATGACTCTCAGGTGGTCACCTGTGACCTTGACCATAGGGACACTGGGAGTTGTAGGCATGAAAATGGTACACACATGCTTTGGAATCTGGAATTTAGAGTTGTTTAAAAACATTGACCCCAGAATATACACAGGACTGAAGCATGGGCCAGATGGCTCCCCACCCTCGCAAACAGCACTTCCATTCCACCTTCTAGACATTCCAGAGCTGCTAGAATAACAGTCTGGGGCTCAGAAGCACCATTCAATAGTGGGGGCCCTGCCTGGCCCCTCAGGCTCTCCCTGTACAAAAACAAACAGGAAGGTAGAGCTGGCAGTAAACAGAGTGGGGTTAGGGGCCAGCCAGGTGGCCAGAGAGGGGCACTGATTGTGCCAGATGTGGAGCTGTTACCCTGGGTAATAGATGACCTGGCTGAACAGCCCGGCCGGCGGGTCCCCCAGGCAGGTCACTGCGCGGCCAGGAGTTGTGGCTTTGCTCACCATGGACACAGAGTACCTTCCTTCCCGCCCTGAGCTCTGCAGCTGTTCAATGGTGGATTGGGAAGTGAAGGCTGCTGAACTCTGTGCCAGCTCCCAGGGTATGGCCTGGATAACAAACTTCCCTTCTTGCCTGTAGGTGCCAGGTAAGGGGTCAGCTTACATGTGGGCTTGGCCATCTTGGCCCTGTCCCTGGAACCTGGAGCTGTCATCACTCCAGGCAGTTTAGTTGGGAGAAAACACATTCCTCTTGCATCCGGGGGCCGGACCTGCCTCCATCCGGCTCTGCAGCCCCAGCTCCCGGACAGCTGGTCCTGCAGCTGGAGCCACCAAGGTGCCAGAGCAGCAGACCCACTCGTGCAATCGATTTCAGAGAGACGCTTGGAGGTTATGTGTTTTCCCACCCTGGAGAAACCATTCCCTGCAGCCAAAGCTCTCAGCTCAGAGGAGTGCAAAGCTGATAAAAATAGACTTTAGCCAGAAGACAGAAATAGGCCTGCGGGCCAGGGGCTTGCATCCCTTCTTTCCTGAAAAATCAGCACAGATTAGTGCTTCATCCTGGAAGAGGGGGGAGGGAACAGCTGGTCCTTGGGGACATTGATTCCTGCCATCTCCCCTTCCTGTGACCGTACCTTGAGAGGCTCCCCACTCAGGAAGGAAGGGAGACGCTCCATCAGGAGAAAGCTCATATCACCATTTAAAAGAGAGGGAGCTCTGTTGTCAAGCAAGTGACACCCTGGCAGGGATAATAGTAGCAATCGTGAAAATAATGGCAGTCATCATTGTCTGCTGGTGCTATTAAATATATTATTTCATTTAATCCTCATAGCCAAGGTATAAAATAACAATATCTCCGTTTTCCACATAAGAAACTGAAGCTCAAAGAGCCACATGTCATGCTCCCCAGCTCCCCAAAGCAATGCCAGGATTCAAACTCTGGGGTGTCCTACTCAGAGCCCCCATGTTGTACTGTGGGGTGGGGTGGGAAGTAGACCCAGGGGCTTTGGACCCCAAGCTGCAGGGATGGGAAGTTGGCTGGTCAGGGCTGCATTGGGCAAAGTGATAGGCAGGTGTTGGGGGCACAAGCAGACTAGCACCCAGGAGGATGTCCTGTGAGAATGAGCCAGAAGCATGGACCTCAGCGGCTGCTGGCTGGGGAATTGGGGAAATCCTGGGTAGTTGGCCAAGACTGGATATCTGGCAGGAGGACCAGCAGGTGGAACAGCAAGCAGGGGGGTCCGCCCAGGAGAAAGAGTACCACCTCACGAGTGGGGGATCATCAGAAGCCTCAGGAAACCCTTCCTGATCACCACTCATCCTCCTGGTCCCCGAGACTTCTCCATCCCAGTGTGATTGCTCATTTCTGGTTTGACTTCTTTGGTGCTGATCACAGTGAGAGGCAGGGATTGCTCGTGGTTGTACATGCCTCATGTGTTGTGTGTGTATGTTATTTCACCAGGATGTTCTTGATTGACATACAGCACAAAGTAGCTTAACCATGAGGAAGGAATGCATTGACTCATGGAGCTGGAAATGAAGAGGTGGCACTAGCTTCAGACAGACTGGAGAGGTCCCGGGTGACGGTGATGCAAGCTCTCCTCCCCCGCTCTGTCTCCTCCCTCACTTCCCTTCTCTCCTCCCTCCTCCCTCTCTGGCTTTTCTTTCTACATGAGGACCTTGTCTTCTGTCATTAAAGAGTTTTCTCTGCATGGTAGGGACTGTGCCCGCTGCCAGCTCCAGGCTTGTCACACCACTAGCTCATCACTCTCCATGGAGTAGGAAACCTCACTCTCTGTCCTTTTATCAAGTCCCATGGGGGCATGCTGATGGATGCTGGCTCGCATGCCCTCTGGTCAGTCACCATGGATGGGAAGGAGATTGACAGGCGTCCTTCCGGGGCACAGGCCCCTGGAACTGGCAGCCTCCCTAGATCACAGGATGGGAGGGAAGGGGGAGCACTAAAATAGCCTGTGGTACCTTCTGTTGCTTCAGTGCTGTGTGAGGCTCGGCGTGAGACCGTTTCCATGTGCTGATCCTAATTGCTTTTGCAGTCAGTCAAGGTGGCTATAGTGCACCTTTGTCTAGCCCAGAATGCAGCCCTCAGTATGTTTCCCCCAAGGTCAAGCTAGACCACTAGAGCTAGAACTGGTGTTAGGTTCTCTACCTCCCAGAAGACAGAGATAGATAATCTCACATATTCTCACTTGAAATGGTGACATCCGATTAAAAGCTCAATTAAGATAAAGGACAAACGCCCCTGCATCCCAGTGGTTTGACAGAATTCTTTCTTTACCCAGAGATGTGTCCCTTAAGGGGGTGCGTGACTGTCAAGGTGGCCCTGGAGCCTGAAAGGATGGAACAGCAGCCTCCCAGATGTTGCCGGTTAGTGTGTCAGAGGGCCTTAAAGGAGTTCTGGAGGGCCTAGAACCTTCCATTTCCAATTCATTTGTGAGAAGTAGGAAGACAACCTCATGTTATGATGGGGGCCCAAAAAATGCAAATCTGCCTTGGGACCCAGAAAGAAGAAAGCCAGAACAATTTAGAGAACACTAATACAATTTTTAGAACCATTTTTTAGTTTTTCAGTCATCTCTAAGAAAGTGATTTTTAAATGTAGCAGTGTAGTTTTAGATTAATGTGTTATTAAAGATTTTATTATAAAGTTTATTTTAAACACTCTTTAATTATAGTCTTAATATTTCAAGATGAATTTGGGTATTTTCCTCATTGGATAAGTGCTAGGTACTGCTTAATTTACTTTAATTACACAAAAGGTGTGTTGTTGACAAATTTTAATTTGGTATATGTTTCATTTGGGGACCAAATATATTTTAAAATGCAGGTTGTAATAGTAAGCTGCAGCATGCAAAACTGGCTTTAGGACCTCTTATTTGAAGTTATTGAAATGTTTGTTTTGAAAAAGCAACTTGTTTTTTAAATGTGAATGGTTTTCTTCCATTGGATATTGAGATTAAAGAGGTTTGAAATTGCTATTTGCAAGTACTTTTAAAAACATATTACAGGAGTGGATCATCTTTATATTTAATAAATAAAAAAGTCAAATTGGCTATAATTGTCACTGTGTGTTTTCCCTTTTTAGCACTGGTTTATGGCATACTAGGAAAATTTTGAGAATTATTCTGTTTTTTTTTTTATGTTCCTCATTAACTTGATATTGTATTTCCATCTCAGTGTTCCCTTATGCTTCTTGTCTTAAACCAATCGTCCATACTGGGTATAAAGTAAATTGAGTATGACTAAACGTAAAAAGAATGTAAAACTCTGTGATATGGTGAAACTACTGGGATAGTGGTGGAGCAGGCAGGTGGGGGGTGGGAGGAGGGAGAGGTGGGGGGAATCTCAGATGCATGATGAGCAAGAAGCTGAAGACTGAGTCATGGGTCCCAGCTCCCTGGGGTTGGTGTGCTCTCCTGGCTGACTTCAGAGCACTCACACCATCCCAGCTGGAAAAGTAAATATTTAATTGTTGATTTAGAAAAGGAGTGAGAACAGAGGATCATGTGACTTCCTAGAAGCATCTTCTGGAACTCTTGGGATAACATCCAACCTCTGGGAGATGCATCATAGAACCTGGTCCCCCTCCCGATTGGAGGGCACATCTGGGGGTGCATCCCCTGAACTTAGTCATCTCTGCCTGTTGCGGTCCTGCGGGGGTAATCCCAAGCATCTCTTATAGAGTTAGATGCTAGTATTTGTAAACAGGAAGGAGGGGGAAAAGGGGGGTAAGGACCAATGACCCCTCCAGGAGTATAGTGTGTATCCCTGTTTATTTGGGGGTGGACCTGAGCATAGTCCAGGCCCTGGATCAGGCCCTTGCAGTGAGGGATGAGAAATGCAGCTGGGCAGGAGGGCTTGGGTGGGGCTGGGACGAGAGGCAGCTCGCCCTCAGGAAGCAGTGAGACTCCCAGCCTGTGTCCTCCCTGCCCGTGAAGAACTGCAATAATGAAGATGGAGCAAGTTCAGAGAAGGGCAGCAGAAGCGATCCAGAGACATGACTTACTGGAGGAGAGTTTAATTGGTTTAGCCTAAAAAGCCCATTACGCTCTCTGGTGGACACAGTACTGCTATAAATATCTGCAAGGTGACAACAAGGGAGAGAGGATGAAGACCACGGAGTTGGGCACAAATGTTGATCCTGGAGGCCTGGACAGGGTGCACAACCAGCTTCAGGGACTTGATGACTTTCCTACAGTCAGAAATTATCCTTTATTCACACCAGAGCAGTTCTGTTGAGAAGACAGATGGGCAATTGAACCTCTCTGGTTGAAGCAGAGATGGGGGCACAGGATGCTTCTCTGTTCCCAGTCCCTGAAGATCCTCCCTTAGACACCTGCCTAGGCCCTAAGGGCTCAGTGGAAAAACCTCTGTCACAGGTGCTCGGAAGCCCTTCCAGCAGACTTCCGGCGCTGGGGATCAGAGGTGTCCCAGTGGCAGCCAGTCAGGGCACATGCAGAGATAGGTAAAGGGATGTAGCTGGAAACTGGGTCACTGGGTGGGGAGAGGTTGGGAAGAGACCGCCCCCAACAAGCCTCCCCCAGACCGGTATTCCTTACCTGGTGAGCTACAGCTTCCTGCAGCTGTGGTCCTGGGGAAGGAAGTGCAATGGAGTGCAGAGATGTGTGTGTCCTTGGGGACTCCCAGGGACAGGAGGGGACCTCAGCTTTCAGGGAGCACTTCAAACGTGTAGGAGTAGAGTATTTGGGAGGAGGAGAAGTGTGACTTCCTTGGGGCTCAGGGATCCGCAGAAGAGGTGAATGACAGTGGATCCCAGCCAGAGTGAGGTGTTCTGAGCAGGCAACCTCAGATCTCAATCAATGCACCTCATGAACCTGGGTGGTGGGCTCACCACCTGCTTTTCTGAAACATGGATGAGTATTGGGAGCGGCGTGGAGAGATGAGCACATGGGCTCTCGTGTCAGGCAGCATGGGTGTGAAATCAAGCTAGGTGGTCCTGGGGAAAATCTTTATATCCTCCATGCTGTGGCTTCTTAATCTAGGAAAGGGGACAACACCCTCAAATGGCTGTTTTAGGGATTAAATCAAGTGTTCCCTGTGTAAAGAGCTTAGCAAAATACCCAGAACATATAAATGTTAGTTCTGGTTATTGTTAGTATGTCAATCACTTAATCAAATCTCAAGATTCCTTGCAGCTCAGTGTTGCAATAAGGATTTTTCTACAGGAAAAAGTGTGTACCACATAGAGACGCACAGAGAAAAACTGCAACTTCCCCTTGTATTCCAGCATGCAGTGTAGCCCTCAGAAGTCATGGCTTCTAGTCCCAGGTAAGTGCTCCACATTCTGGTCTTACCCCAAGCAGCATTTGCTCATCCATTCATTCAAGGCACTTTTCTGGAGCATCCATTGACCATGACTAGGTACTGCTGGGCTGGGGGCTGCCATGACTCAGGCGTGGTCCCTGCCTGTGTGGAACTTACAACAGAGTAGGAGCAACGAGTAAGGAAAACCCAGTGTGGTTGGTATGCGGATGGGAGGGTGGAGGAAGCAGAGGGGCATAGGGCAGGGTTACTAACCTGGTCCTGGGGAGACGGACCAGGAAGGCTGTACAGACCAGAGAGGTTTAAGCAGAGTGATGTTTGCATAGGTCAGAGAAGGGTGGAGGCGGAGATGAAGGGAGAAGGGAGGGCTGGGGATGAGATTCTAGGAAGAACAACAGCGTGTGCAAAGGCCCAGGGGCCAGAGAGAACAGTATATATTGGGAATCTTAAGTCCTTAGGCAGTAGGGAGGAATGAAGCTGGGAGGTGGGCTGGACATATTTGGCCATGTTAAGGAATGATTTTCGTTTGGGGGTGATGCAGACCCATGGAGGGGAGGGAGCAGAAGAATGACATGACCATATTGATGTTTTAGGGAGATCCCTGATTCTCTTTTCAGAATGAATTGGGGCCTGGGGCACAAGCTGTGCACAGTTTCTGGAGTCAGAGAAAGCATGGCATAGAATGGGGAGATGTCTCAGAAGGAAGTATGCCTGTCTTTGTAATGGAGAGGTTTCAGGGCGCTAGGGAGAGGGGAACCTAGCCGGTCAGGGTGTTCTGATCACAGAGAACTTGAAGACATGGGAAACTGGGGACAGAAGCCAGTGCTTTTTGGTTTTAGATGCCATGCAGAGACCCTCTAGCATTAGTTCTGCAGGGATAGGGGCTGTGCAGCTCTTCAGGGCTTAGAGGGGAGGCCCCGAAAGAACAACCATTATGCTTCTGATCTGCACCTGCACTTGTGGTCCTTAAAGAACACCATAGAGTGGGCAATGGAATTAGAATCAGCACCACTTTCCAGACGAGAAAACTGAGGTCCATGGAGGCAAAGACTGATTTGCTTCTGGTTGTAGATTCCATTGTGGTCCCCAGAGGTAAGGCTAGAAGCAGATCACTCTCAGGGGGAGAGGAGCTGTCCTCGGAGCTGGTGCAAGGGGTCTAGCAGGGGCCCAAGGAGTGGACTTTGGTAGGGATGCATGAGGTATCATCTTTGCAGAAAAGAATGTACAGGGAGCCTTTTCTGGGATTGCTGTGGACACGAGACTCTATTCTGAGGAGGGGGCCACACAGGTTTCTTAGGCCTCTGAAGCTGGAGATGTCCCTGGACATTCAGGAGGGGGTAGGGCTCCTAGCCGTCAGGGGCTGGGTGGTTTTCTAGAGTTGGAGGTGCAGAGAGATGCAGGTGTAGAGAGAAAGCCAGAGGAGAGTGATCCAGCCTCAGGGAGGCCCTGGGGAGATTTCGCTCCCACTGAGTGGTCCCAGAGGACTCTCCTCCCGCAAAGGTAAGAGAAACCCCCTCCCTGACCACACTCCAGCCCCACGTGTGTGCACATGTTTGAACAACAGGCCCTGGCATGGGCCTTCCGGTTAATGTGGGGCTGTCCTCCGCCCCCTTTCAAGGGGCACCTTGACCGTTTTGCTTTTGGCATCTGCCATTTGGCACAGAGGAAATCAGGCACAGACAAGCCTTCCAGTCTCACGCAGCCAGGAAGTGGCTGGGCGGGGCGTCTCACCCAGCTCTGTCCGGCAGTCTGATTCTCAGGGCGGGTTTGTCCGCAAAGGGCAGTCTTAAGCTCAGTCCTCCTGGCTTCTCCCCCAGCCTACCACCCTGCCAAGGGGCTCTAGGCCGGCCAGGGCCATAGGGCTCCCAGCTTCAGGTGCCGAGACGGCGCTGCCGGTTCCCAGCCCTCTCCTGCCCTCTCATGGCCGCCCTGGAACCAGCCTCTGTTTCAAGGCTCCAAGGCTTCCAGGGCCTTTGGGTCCTTGGACTCAACAAGAAGGTGCTGGGCCGGGCTCCTGGGGAGAAGCAGGGGTTCCAATCCACCTTCCAAGAGGGGAGCTGAGAGAACATCCCTGTGGAACCCCCTGGGGGGCCAGTCCTTGGACCCACTTTCCCCTGGGGCACAGAGACAGCGTCTCACATCACCCCTGATCATAGGCTCCCTGCTGCTGGGAAATCAAAGAGCAGCTGGGCACTGTCCCCGATCCCACTCCTCCCTACACCCCCCTCCACCTCTACTCAATCAATCCTGTTCCCTGGAGATGTTGGGTTTTGCCCCCACACCTCCAACCCCCCCAAGAAAGCCTACTTTGCTGCACTCCCCAATGATGCCCCTTCTCCCTCATAAGACACAATTAATCAATGTTAAAATCAACCTACAGCCCCACTGTTCATACCTAGCAGGCGCCACAGCCAACCTGGCACTGTGCTCATGCTCATTTTAATCATTATCCAATCACTTTCTTCTCTTGCTGCCGAATACTTGTAATAAGTCAGTGGCTGCGAACCCTTCTATAGGCTGGGGTTCTCAGTCTAAGTTCAGGGGTACCACTTATTCACCCACAGGAGTCTGCTTTTTCACAGCCTCCTTGCCATGGTTGTTATAACACACTGGCACCCAGCAAACATTTTACTCAGAAAAAATTTTGTGCTTTAAAACGCTTAAAAATCACAGACATAGATGAGCAAATATGTACATAACCAAGTGCATTCGTTTAAAAAATGATTCTGCGCACGCAGATTTTATATTTTACTTCCTTGGCATTTTTTTCTCTGGCCTGGTGTCACAGGCTCTGTTCCTCTCAGAACGCGACTCCTGAGAAGCAGAGGTCAGGTTTCCATTATCCCGAGACCCAGCCGGTGCCTGGCATACAGTAGGTATTCTCTTGTGCGTGTGGAGCTGAATGGAAAAGGGAAGCTTGCTCTGTGGGAAAGTGGTGCTTGCCCAGGTTGGAAGGGCAAGACGTTCCTGGGAGAACGTGGTCTCTGGGCACAAGGACATTCTCAGGAGGTTGGCATCATGCTTCTCACTTTGGAGGTGAGGGGACACAGCTGTCCTGTGTCACACAGTTACTCGGTGGCTGCACGGGCTGGGCCAGGGGTGCCCAGCCCTCTTTGCCGGAGGCTCGAGCTGCAGGCTGTGCGGCGGAAGCCTAAGTGCTCTGGGTGGGAAGCCAGGCTTGGTGCCCGGGTGATACATTATTAGTTGCAACCACACTAAGCGCCTGGCATGCTGACCTTCTCAGTGTAAGCCCCTCCCTCCAAGAGGGGTGCTCCGTGACTTGGGCTGCTCAGCCAGGGTTCTGGGGTTCCGCATCTGGGTTACTTCGCGTGTGTGGGGTGTGGGGCTGGCTTTCCTGAACTCTTCCTTGGCATTTGTAATAACCTTCAGTTACAGTTCACACTTTTCTCCCTGTGAGGGTCCCTCCCCACACTTAGACTGAACTTGTCTCTGGAATTTGAGCATTTGGAAGTGCAATGAGGAAAGGAACTCGGGGCCTACTGTGTGCAGTACGTCACTTCCATTTTCTAGTTCAACCCTCAGCACGAGCCAGGAAGTCACCAAGCTCCTGTTGCAGACATGAAAACAGAGCCCATGACTGGCCCACGGCCACACGCCCAGGGAGAGGAGCTGGGACTTGAACTGAGTGTGGCTGAAGACTTCACTCTGGCCTCTTAGGGAAAGGGTCAGTGTCCCAGGGAAGCGTTCTCAGAAGCCAGTAATAGCCCAGGTGGGACTATGGGCTGCACTTAATTGAGGTATAAGTAGAAACTATTCCAAGAAATGAGGGACACTTGGGAGCACTAAAATCTGTTTCGAGAATTCCAAGGATGGAGGCTTTGGAAAGCTTTAGAATTAAAAGGACTTTAGAATTCAATTAAATTCAACCAACTTTCATGACTTGCTTGCTGCAGGCCATGTGTCGTGCCACTTCGGGGGGAGCAAAGGGGCCAAAGGTGGGCTCTGCCTTGGTGGCGTCCCTCAGACCGTGGGCAGCATTGCCGTCTGGAGGGACTGACCGTGCCGCTGGGGTGGAAGAAGGAAGAATCCTGCAAGGGTGGGGTGGTCGGTCAGCATGTGAGGGGGGCACTGCCTTGTAGACTCTTCTCCCAAAGCCCCTCTGCGGACTTGTTCCCAAAGGCTGGACCTGTTTGATATTCTTGAGGCTGAGGCTTCCTACTCCTACTTGCCTGATAACAGGGCCCCCCACCTCCCCCACACACATCCCCAACCCCAGCCCCAGCTACTCTGGTCCTTGGTAATTGTGGACTATTGACTTGCATCTTGGGGTCACTCCAGGGGACATGTCTGGGGACACGGTGGCCTAGGGCAGCTCCGTGGTGGGGCTTGGAGAGGAATGAGCACATTCTCTTCTTTCAGAATGAACTAGAAGGTCCCCCTGTTTGCGGCGAGTAGTGTTTCTCGCACTTTGCTTTCTCGGATAGATGTGTCTGCCAATGTTTGGGTTTGCTTTGGTGATTTCTTAAAAGCGTGTCTTTCAAAACTGGGGATTACTCAGGCCTTTGAGTTTTTTTAGCTAAAGGGATCCCTGGGGTCAGTAAACAAGTGTTGGGGGAACATGAGCATAGTCACAGCTTTTATAACATATGCAGGAGCACAATTTCCAACAGGGGATTGATGCAGCCGGCATTTTAATAGGGAGAACATACTGGAAAACAGCAGAGGAGGAGCCATTTACCTCCTGCTTGGGGGGACTAATCAACAGGGCTCCTCTTTCCTCCATGCTGAGGTCACCTACCCCTGGCCAGGCTCTGGGCATTTATGTGCAGGATGAACTGAGTGAGTGACTGTTCCAAGACTTGACACTGTGGCAGTGGCTCCATCTGAGAGTGACACATTAAAGATATATTTAACCAGGAGTCAGTGCAAAGAAGTGACTTACACACACCCCCCTCACCCCGTAGTGCTGCAACAGAATCTATGCCTTCATGGGTGTGGGGTATTTTTCCTTGCTTGTAGACAGCCAGGCACAAACCCAGTGAGATGGTCCCCAGTGTCAGAGAGGCCTGGGCCCTGTGTATGATTGGCCCAACCTTGCACTCTTCTTTAGAACAGAGCTCAACCTGTCTCCCCATGTTTAGCTCTTGATGAATTTGATGAGTCCCTGGGATGTGCCTTTGTGACTGCGTTGTGAAGGTAAGAGGATAGATGTGGAAAGGCTCCATGTACAAATGTAAAGAGTTACAGCTAAATTTTGCTGAGTGCTCTTGCTTGACCATCTGCTCTCAATGAGCTACATGCATTATTTCATAACAACCCTACTAGATAGGTTATGACCATCCTCCCAATTTTACACATGAAGATGAGACCCAGAGAGGTTAAATAGCTACAGTCACATGGAGTGGAACTAGGGCTCTGCCTGGGTCTGTCATTCCATAGGGCCTCAGACCTCAGATTCTGGTCTGTTGTAGAAGAAGAATTTTCCTGCCAAGGGATGGGGCTCTGATGGGGTCTCCAGGGTTGTGGGGAATCCAATTCTTTCCTGGGATATTTTATGTCAGGTGTTCCCCTGAGGGAAAGGAAGGGGAGCCCTGTCACTCTGGTTAGCAGGTGACAGAGTTCAGGTGTTGCTACTGCTGCTGCTGTGATACTAGCAGTCATTCCCATGATTTGTCAAGGTCTTTGCCTCATTTCATAATCATTCATGATAATTATAAGGGAGGGACAGCCACAACCCCATCCTAGAGTTGGCAAAAAACAGGCATAGAGAAAAACTGTGCAAAGCCATGCAGTTGATAAGGCACAGAGCTGAGAAGCCCCCCCCCCACACACACACCCCGGCACACCTGGCACTATACCACCATTCTGTATAACACTGTTGCTTCAGATGTCCTGGAAGGACCAAGGGCTTGGCCAGTTCCCAGGCCAGGCCTAGGGGGAACCAGATGGGCCCTTTACGTATTGCCAGCTCTTCGATTCCCACCAGCAAGGCTGGTCTGACTGTTCTGCTTTTACCCATGAGGAAATGCAGGCTCAGAGGTACCCAAGGAGGGGGAACACCAGCCCTGCCTATCTCTAACACCCATCTTGTCACCCTCCTGGACAGGCAAGCATGTCCTTCTCAATGCGGCACCCAGGGGACCAGAACTCTGCTCACATCCACTTAATGCCTCTTTCCTCAACGGCTTAGACCCCATGGCAGGTGATAGAAAAAGGCTGGGAGTAGCCATGAAAGAGGTGAAATGTGTGATCAGCATGAACCCAATCATGCGAATCATGCTTGCAATGGCTATACCCAGTCTCAGCAGAGATCGCTGGCTTCTCCTTCCTCTGGTTCTTTGGACATGTCACTGTGCAGGACCAGCCAGCTCTTTCTGGGCCACACATGAACTGTGAATTGTTAAGATGCAGGAGGGTTCAGGCTGGGGCCTTAGATGGAGAGTAGGGTGCAGATCTGAGGCAGCCGGAAGAACCAAGCTGCCGAGTGGTTGTGCTGGGAGGAACTGCTGGTGTTTCTGGCACTTGATTTTGACCCCATTTTGACCTTGATTTTGGACTTCTGGCCTCCAACACTGTGTGAGGATTGGATTCCATTGTTTTAAAGCTCTGAGTTTGTGTTAATTTTCCGTGGCAACCCAGCAAATCACGCAATATCAGGAATTAAGTGGTGAAACATTGGTTGATCTAGAACCCATGAAGAGTGTGGTTCTCAAATAGATGGAAGCTCCAGGGGTTGCAGGCCAGAGTAGGGGGCTGTGGGACAGCAGGCCCAGAGGTCTAGGGCCTGGCAATACTCTTCAGGGGACACACACGCACACACACACACACACACACACACACACACACACATGGGGAGAGGACGAGATGCCCTGGATCGTGTAGGTAGAGGAACATGTTTGCACAGACTGAGCCTGTGTAGGGGGCCAGGGGGAAGGCGCTCATTCATCCACTCATTTCTTTCCTGCATTTCGCTACTCTGCGAAGGCCCAGCCCGTGTTGATGTGAAATTAAGAGCATGGGCTTGGAGTCTGTGGGATTCTAACTCCAGCTCCATCCCAGGCCAATCCGCTCACCCAGAGCACCTGTAACCTCACCCCCAATCCCGACGTGAGCCGTGGCAGCGCCAGCCCACCCAGCTGTAATGAGGCGTCGATGAAGTCATGTATATTAACTACGTCAGGCAGCGCGCAGCACAGGCTAAGAGAGGAATAAATGGGAGCTATTAGGGCTATTATTATCTCTGTCCTTGGGAGTTCACAGTCTGGTGAGGCACAGCCATTAAAAGAAACAATAATTTCCTAATGACTCGGGCCAGGAAGCGATGCTGAGCTGCACCAGTTGTGGCATCGGAGTTTCCCGCTTCTCTGCGCTCTGTGAACTGTGCCCAAGTCGTATTCCATGCTGCGCTCTGGAGGCAGGCTGGCCTGGAAGGGTGACCCACCGGCTGACCTGTGGAGCCTGGGGGGCCATGGCCACACATGGTCACTCGCTGCTTTGCAGTTCCACCTTCTGAAAGGAGAGAAAAGCTCACTGGGTCTCCATCATGATTCCGACTGTAGAGACAATGAGATGGAAAATCCAAATTGCCCAAATGAATCCGTGAACGAGCAAGAATGTTAACAGCCTGATGACATAACACGCAAATGTGATCCTCGGTGGCAGGACATTAGCTTTCCGAGGCAACAAAGCAGAGTGGGGGTGGTGGGGTGATGTTTGGGCCACCCTCTCAGGCCTGATGGATTCCACTGGGCTGGGGTTTCTGGTCAGCATCTAGGCTCAGCAGGGAATTCACCTCTCCATTTTTCTGCTCCTAGAGGTGGAATTCTGTTCTCCAGTATCACCTAAAGCCAGTGCTTCCCCAGGCAAGGGGGGCGGGACTTTCCAGTGTGCTCAGAATTCTGGTTTGTTTTTTTTTTTTTGCTTTGTTTTGTTTTTTTTTGAGACTAGGTCTCACTATGTTGCCTGGGATAGTGCTGATCTCACAGACTCAAATGATCCCCAGCCTCAGCCACCCAGGTAGCTGGGATTACAGGTGCATGCCGCTGCGCATGGCTGCTTTTCCGAGACCAGGTCTCGCTATGTTGCCCTGGGGTAGTCTCGAACTCACAAACTCAAATTATCCCTGGCCTCTTTGCCTCCCAGCGCTTGGATTACAGACGTGTGCCACCGTGCCCAGCAAGTGTGCCCAGAAGTTTTAATCAAACCTTGTTAATCTTTTTCTCTGATCCTAATTATATAAACAATGGATTTTTTTTTTTTCCTTTGGTGCTGTCAACTCTGCATCCCAAAGAACATCTTCAGGAGTTAGTTATACAAAATTTAATTTTGAAAAAAAAAAAACTTATCATATTGGAGTAAATCAGAGTCTCCATGGGAAATCTACTCCTACCTAGAAGTTCTGGGGTGCCGGCCTTGGAATGAGATGGAACCAAAGCTAAACATTGCTCTTCAGTGTCCCTGCTAGAGGGACTGTGGCCAGGGTCTCCATTCAAGGGTCCAGACATGATTCAGACCCCACAACTGTGTCAAGATGAGACTGTGGGTGAGAGTAGGATGAAGATGCAGGTTGGGAGGGAGGAACACACAGAGGAGGAAGCTGTATGGGGCACACTCTTCATCCCCGTGGATTCTCCACTGGGCTGAGCTGGTGCTGGGTGTGTAATGGGCTGAACATGCCTCCCCCAGATCTCTTAATCCTCAGAACCTCAAACCATGACCTGATTGGGAAAAGGGTCTTTGCCAATGTGATCAAATGAAGGATCTTGAAGTGAGATCGTCCTCCCTGTCTCAGTCCTACCTCCTTCCAAGAGAGAGAAGGCTGTGTGAGGACAGAGGCAGAGCTTAGAGTTCCACAACCACAAGCCTAAGGAGACCAGTTGGACGAGGTGTGGGTCTGCCCTGGGATCTCTGGAGGGTGTGAACCCTGCTGACACATAATTCTGACCCCGTTTTGCAATTGATTTTGGGCTTCTGGCCCTTAACACTGTGTAAGGATTCAAGGCTGCTGTTCTAAAGCCCTAAGCTTGTGTTAACTTGCTCTGGCAACCCTAGCAAATCATGCAGTCTGCAACTAAGTGGTGAAAACATTGATTGATCCAGAACCCACAAAGAGTGTGGTTCTCAAACAGATGGAAACTCCAGGGGCCACAGGCCAGGGTGGGGGGTTGTGGGGTAGCAGGACCAGAGGTCTCAGACCTTGCAGCACTTCCCAGGGTGACACGTGTAAGCACACGTGCACACACATCGGGGAGAGGGTGAGACACCCTGGATCGTGTATCTGGAGTCTTCCCGGGTCACGTGGTGGGCAGTTTCCTTTGGGTCTTCTCTACCCTTCACTTGCAACCACCTTGCCTGTCGTGGATACAGACAAGATCTGCATGACTTGGGGACGTGTGCAATCCCAGAAGGCAGCGGCTAGGTCCCACTGGATCTAGTGCTTCAATAGGGGATCTCAACAGCAGCCCTGGGACCTCAGAGCAGTGCCAGGGGTTGCCAGGGCCTGGACACTTCTGACTCCAGAGTCCACGCAGGGCAGCTAGAAGGTGCTTTCTGACCCGCATAGACTGAATTACCTGCTCACAGCTGCTCAGCCTCCTCACCCCAGGGCTAAGCCTTGGTAGCTACTGCTGCTTTGCCTAGGCGGCTTCAGAAGACAACAGTGTGAATGAAATCAGCAGTGAACACCAACGAGAAATTGCACACACAGCTGATCTCATCTTGGACACTTTTTTCCCTGCGAGGACACGTGTGTTTGTGGTTGTGATATTATATTGCACACATTAATATGGTCATATTTTCTGCTAGTAAAATTGTTCCTGGCTCACATAATGGGATTAAATATATCAGTATTTCATGGCATTCCGCAAAAAGCCCCATAACTTCCAGGTGCTCAGCCACATGGACAAGTTTGAGAACCGCTGATCTATAATAAAGGGTAAAATCATTGAACATGTAAGCAAGCAGGATGTTTGAAAGGAGTCATTTGTCACTAATCCATCAGCCTTCTGGGAGGTGGAAACTGCATATGGGTAAAGACAAACTGATAAATGTAGGTTATTTAAAGTTTTCAATAGAAAAAAAAAAAGCTCTTGATTAGACTGTGCGTCTAATAGAATTGATACAAAACACTCATTTGGCCTTCAGAGCCAGACCAAACAATCAGCCTCATTACTTCATCAGCCGCAATCTTGTCACTTCCTGGCCATAGCTGGTCGTTCGTCCCAGCCCATCCTGCGAATGCAGGCTGCAGCGTAAAGCCACATGGCCAAGGCCGGACCTCCCGCTCCAGAGCCCGCCCACCCCACCTCTTCATCAACTGTCTTGGGAAGCACCTCCATAGAAGGGGGTATTCTGGATCAGGGTTATGGTTTCCTTGACCTGAATGTCACCCCACAACCAACAAGGGGGCCAGGGGTCAGGCAAACTCTGCAGTTATTTACAGGAAAGATATTCTGGAAAGGCCAAGAAGTCCAGGCACTGACTGGCTGCCTGCCAGAAGACACTGCCGGGCCTCTGGACTAGGCCTCAGACCAGCCACTGTGGAGCGTGACCTGCATATTGGTCACCAGAGACCCCTGAAGCAGAGACTATTCAGAGCTGTGTCCTGAGGACCAAGGGGGTGGGCAGGGGGCTGATTCAGGTTGAGAAGCAGAGAAATGCAAGTAATTAGACCGTACAAAGAACAATGGTCTTTTACTAATAGAAGATGAGGTTGAGAAAGAAGAAAATTGTTAAGAAAAAGCAAAACAGTAAAAGATGTGTTTTAGACCCAAAAAGCGTGACTTCAAACCAAACAGAAAGATACTCTTTTGCAAAATGGAGGCCACTATGACCACGCATACACGGACAACACAGCTAGAACAAACAGATCTAGCAAAATCCCTCTTTGACGCCTCCTCCTCTAGCTCATGAAGAAAGTTAGGAGTTTGAAGCTGGGCGTGATGGTGAGCACCTATTGTCCAAACGCTGGGAGACAAGAGGCTTGAGTTTGCAGGTTGGAGACTACCCTGGGCAACATAGCGAGACCTGGTCTCAAAAAAGCAGCCGGGCGTGGTGGTGTGCACCTGTAATTCCAGTTACCTGGGAGACTGAGACTGGGGATCGCTTGAATCCACAGTACCCTGAGCAAACTTGAGTCTACAGTACCCTGAGCAACACATTGAGACCTAGTCTCCAAAAAAAAAAAAAAAAAAAAAAAAAGAAGAAGAAGAAGAAAGGAAGAAGTTAGAGATTTGAGGCTTGTTCATTCACAGTCACTCATTACACCCCTGGCCCGTGATGGCTGTTCGGGGGACACTGTCCCTCTGCAGGATGAATGCTGGTGAGGAATCCAGGAGGCCAGGTGTGATAACAAGGCCACAGCAATGACAGGAAGGGGTATGATGGGAAGCCTTGCACCCTAACAAAGACGGGGCATCTTCCCCAGGGAGGGGCGGGGCTTTGCTGCAGTGACAGTAGAGGCAGGAGCCTGGTTCAGGGAACTGGGTGGTGGGGAGCTTCCTAGCCTGGGGGTGTTCCTTGGACTGGCTCCCAAGCCCCTCAGAGAGGAGCTGCCAGGCACACAAATGGTTTTGAAAGGCTCCTAAACACTGGCCCATTCATCATGCAGCCGCTGTAGCTCCAGCGGTACAGACAACTGGTAGCGTGATGGAGGCTACCCTCTTATAAATATTTGATCTTCTAAAACGGTATTACCGTAAATATTATTCGCTGCCTGAAAAGCTTCAAGCTCATGGTTCTAATTCCCCACATCAGGAGTCTAATGAAGAGGATTTCAAAATGCACTCCCCGGAGTCAGCGTTTACTGGCAGCTTCCACGCCAGGCCCCGAGGAGGAGGGTAAGTTCGGATCAGGTGGTGTCTGCTCTTGGCGAGGAGGTGGGCAGCGGGAGTGGGAGGCCCTGTGGTGTGGAGGGACATGTCCATGCCTGTTTCCCCCGACAAGAAACACACTGGTCCTGGGGAAAGTAGGGGTAACACTGCCTCTCGGCTCCCAGAGGGCTGCTGAAGTGTCTCTGCAGAGAGCCAACGCCACCTCAGGTTCCCAGGTGGCCCCAGGTAAGGCGTGAGGTCACCTTATTCGCAAAATACAGTGGCCAGCTGTCCCTACTCAGGTGACCGTGTGGGAGGAGGCGTGTCCACTGTGCGGAGCGCTCAGGCCATGCTGCTGTGAGCTCGGCCCGGCTTTCCTGCGAGCACCAGCTGGGCCCATGGGAGCACAGTGCTGCCGCTACTACCAACCTTCCAGCTAGAATCAGCCCCCAGGCCTTCTACACACTCGCCCTGGCCTCTCCTCACCCCGACCTCCTCTCTGCAGATCCAGGACCCAGACTCTAGCCCAGGTTGCCCCTGTCTCACTGCCACCATCCTCCATATCCTTCGCAGCTCCAGCCCAAACTCCTTTGGGTCTGTTCTGCCTCCTACCCCTGCGCTCAGTGCCCACTCTGCTGGCCTCTGAGCTCCCTGGACCTCAGACACTCCAACACTCTTCTCAAGACAGGAGCTTCTTACTGCGGCTTCTCACGTGGCACCTGAAGATGGTGGGGCTCCTTGATCTTCTGGCTCCAGGGCTTAGCAGGGCGCTTGGCTCATGGTGTTGAATAAATGCTGATGGGATGAATTACACAGCAATGTACAGTTTCTAAAGGGTTTTCATAGCTGATGTGCTGTTGTTCCACCCCAGTCCCTGGGAACATTATGATGGTTCTTAGAGCTCAGAGCAGTTTGGTGACTTGTCCAGAGTGACTCGGCAGAAGAGAGCAAGAAGTCATGGTTTCTGTGTGTTGAGTCCCAGGGCAACTTTGAGTGCATCTAGATGATTCCAGGTGCTGGACCATCAGAAGGCTGGGGCAGGGCATCTCTTCTTGACTCTGATTGAGAGTGGGGGGCTGCTGTGGGAGCCTGGGTCCTGTCTCCTGCAGTTCCAACCACTGTGGAAGAGGTGGAAGGATTCTTCCTGGACTAGGAAACCCCCCCAAACCTCCACAGTTCCTGGATTCTGTGACCGTGTGCTTGGGCTTCTTGAGGCATGCTCCTCTGCATTCACACCCCCATCTTCAAAAGAGGAAACTGAGGCACAGGGAAGTTCTGCCACCTGCTCAAGGTCACAGAGCTCGTCAGTGGCAGAACTTGGCGAGGAACCCAGCTCTTAACCACTGCTCATTTCTCTGGGTGTTGGACACAAAGATCATGCCTGGGCCTAAAACAAATCTAGCCCCCAGGATGGCTGGTGCTGATGATTTAAAGGGCCCAACAGTGCTTAATCTTCCTGCCCGGTTCCCTCATTTTAGTAAATGTTGAGATTTAAGAGCTCATAAAACTGAACTATCACAGTGCCCTGCCAGAGCTCAGTGCGGGGCTCTCTATCCTGGGCTGTGCCCGCCCAGCTGTCCCCTTCTTGGCCCGAGTCACCCGGGGAGAGTCCTGCAATGGCTGACGGCTGCAGCTGCTCACACCCCCAGAGGCCCGTCAGCTTGTCTCTGCCTTGCTAGGCGAGACTGAGATGCACGTGGCAAGGTACGGAGACGGCCTGATCTCATAAATTGTTCAGGGTTCTCACAGTGGCAGCCATGCTGGACAGGAGGGCTCGGGCTGGTCACAGAAGCAAATGGGCATGAACAGAGCATCTGCTTAGGGGCCACCCTCCTGTGGCCACAGCAAGACAGAGGCTACCTTTTCCTGTGGAAGCAGCTCAGTGGCCACCAGGTTCCCTTCCTCTGAACAGCCTCCATCATGGTTTGGATTGCAACCCCCTTCCAAAGCCAAGGACTTAGGTCTCCCACACATGGATTCCCCAACCATGCCTCTAATATCTGACATGGTCCTATGCTATGGAAGGTATTAGTGTGGCTGGCTGGCTGAATGGATGGATGGATTGACTAAAGGAAGGAAATTTGAAAGGCTAAAAAGTGGGAAGGAAGGAAGGAAGGAAGGAAGGAAGGAAGAAAGGAAGGAAGGAACAAAGGAAGGAAGGAGAAGGGGAGGGGAGGGAGGGTAACTTGACTATTAAAATGTCTCCTGTATCTGTACCTTTTGCAAAGTAACTTTTTAGCTCCTCATGAAGTGGAAGTCTCCCTCCCCCACCTTCATTGCTTAAGCCTAGGCTAACCTGGTGACTGGCTTTGGTCAATGGGATGCAGGGGATTGACAGTGGCCTCTCACAGCGTGTGTACTTCTGCTTTTTCCCTTGAATTCTGCTTGAATCACCCAGTAAATAATCATGAGCTGGCTTGCCTACTGATGAGAGACACATAGCCCAGTCACCCCAGTGCCCCAGCCAGCAGCCAGCCAGCTGCAGACATCCCTGGCTTCCATAACTCCCCCTTATTCAAAGCAAAATTGTAAATTATACATCGCCTTTCTATAGATACCATCTAGTTATATAAATTACAGCTGACCCCTCCTCCCCCCTGCCAGCTGATTGCAGATGCAAGCACTCTCAAGGTCAGCCAAGCCTAGTTTGAATTTTCCCAGCTGACCGATGGTCTCATGAGCAATAAGAAGTGCTGGTTGCTTTAAGCCATGGCACGACTAGATATGTAGCCACAGGTGACCCCGTGTAGAAGCATGACCCCGACTCTTCTTCACCCCCCTTCTCATCCTCAGCCCGTATCTCCTGCCACACCCCAGCCAGAGACTGCCACCCCAGCTTGGATTTTCCATGTCTAATTTTGTGTCTAGAGTGCCGGGCAAGCTCCTTCAATCAGTTCAGCCGGCAACATTAATGGAGCACTTGCCGCATAAAGGACATCATTCCTGCTACTATGGAGATAGAGAAAAACAATCTACGGCTCTTGCTTTCAATAAGCTTTCAGTAGCTGTAATAAGAGCAATATTAATAATAGCTGATATCTGCCCAGGCCTCAGCGATATTTGAAGAGCTTTCACATGCATCACCTTTTTGAGTTTATGATTTGGGGGAGGGTGACACGGCAGACTCGGCTGTTACCAATGTCTGTTGTGTACGCGACACCGTGATGGATGCTGGGGAAAGGGAAATTAATGGTGAGCCGTTGCTGTGAAGAGCCGTGCTGCTTTGACGCTGTGGTGGTTGTGGCGGTGGAGTCCACCCTCTTTCCCACGCGTCCTGGCTGGGTTGAGGAAACGGAGATTGTGGGTAGGTTAAAAAAAAACCCATGTTGTAAGTGTAGGTTTGGGGAGCCCCAGTTTAGCATCACTGCCAGTGAAGAAGAGCCAAGAGGGTGGTTTTAGTTGCCAAAGGAATAAATTCAAGGGTAGAAGCGTAGAAGGTGTCTGAGTTCAATGATGAATCATTGTAGGAGAGACAGGAGGGCCCCTGGGCTGGTCAGACCACAAGGAACAGGAGCTGTCCTAGGCTGCTTTCGAAGGAGGGAACTCACAGGGAGGGTGTGGGCAGAGAAGAGTCAGACTCGCCTGGGAGGCTGGAGGGGTGTGGCCTGCTTGGCCAAGAGGAGAGGACTGACCACCGTTTGGAAAGGGTATTGTGACCAAAAGGGCTGGTCTTTTCCAGTGCTGTCCAAGAGGCCTGGGGTGAGTAATCAGGAAGGGGCAGATTCTAGCTCTACTTAAGGAATAGCCACCGAATACCCCGAGGTGCACACCGGTCAACGGCCAGGCTCTCCCCCATGGAGACCTTCATCCCCACTGACTTGCGATCACAGCAGAGGGTATCCTGTACCTGGTCTCTACCAGGTGGGCTCAGTGACTTCTCAGGCCCCTTCCACTTCTGGGTCCCTGTGAAGGACTCTACACAAGTGGCCTCTGAACCCCCAGCATTCTGCAATGTTCTTTCATAAAGACAGCCAAAGGGAAGGCCAGCATGGAAATCTTCCGCCAGCTGTTGGCGTCCTTCAAGACCTGGTGGCTGCTGAGAGCGCTGAGTATAGTCCACACGAGCTGTTGTGCTTTGACCTTTCTATAGGGATCCATGCAAGCATCTCACAGAAAGGAGCAGAAAGGTTCCTATGTGCCTGTTATAAACATATCACCTGTAATTTATGTAACTAGACGGCATCTATAGAAATGTGATGGGCAATTTACAATTTTGCTTTAAAGAAGCAAAATCCAGGGTCCCTCTTCTCATTATAATGAGTGACTCATCTCTCCCAATTAAAGGATGCTAGAAAATAGGAGGCCAGTGTGCTGAGAGGAGGGCAGATAAGGAAGGCAACTAACAAGAAACACCAAGCTGGGTAAGGGTCAAAATAACAGCGCTGCAGTGAGAAAACAGATCAGCCAGCGAGGGGTGATGAAGGAGCTGAGTGTACCGGCTTCGGCTTTCCTGATATGGAGTGGATGTAGGTGAGAGTAGTGATCACAGTTAACACTTTCAAAGCCCTTTAGGCCAAAGATTTTACAAATATTATTCTCTTCAAGCCTCATGACAATTCAGTGCAGTAGGTTCTCTTGTTACTTCTACTTTCTAGAAGAGCAATTAAAGCCCAGAGAGTTTAGGTCACAATCCCAAAGTCACGCAGCCAGGACGTGGCAGAATGTCATTAAAACTGAGATCTTTTAGCCAGATGCGGTGGTGCATGCCTGTAATCCAAGCTCTGGGAGGCAAGAGACCAGGGATTGCTTGAGTTCGTGGGTTTGAGACTACTCTGGGCAACATAGTGAGACCTGGTCTTGAAAAAGGCTGCCAGGCGCAGTGGTGCCTGTAATCCCAGCTACGTGGGAGGCTGAGGTTGGGGATCATTCGAATCCATGGAATCAGGACTATTCTGGGCAACGTAGCGAGACCTAGTCTCAAACACACACACACACACACACACACACACACACACACACACAAAACCCTGAGATCTTTTGACTAGAACCCAGACTTTCAGCCTCTCTTCAGTCGCAACTTGTCTGTCTCAGTAATGCTGGTGGGAGGCCATATGTCTGTCTTTTCACATCTGCAGCCCCTGGGATGTGGTGGGACGGCATCAAGAAACACAGAATGTCAAGAGACCCCACCACCTCAGGGTATTGATTCCTCCTCTGAAAGAGGCAGGAGAGAAAGATGAATTCTGCCTGGTGGCATAAATTAGCTCTGTGCCCTTGGGGTTTGTCTCCCCGTAGCCGCCCTGCTGTTCAGGTGGCTGGGCTGCTGCTGCGGGCCTGTTGCAATAGAGCAGTTCACGGCGGCACATGGCACACACGGGCACAGCAGCTTCCGCGTTGAGCTTGGACAAATGGCAGAGCAGAGCAGAGGGCAACGCAATTTACAAGGAATCTTAGCAGCCAGGCAACAGGCAATAAACCAGAAAATCGCCGAGGAAACGCAGCAGAGCATGAGCTAAACGAATTGCAGGATTTGTGAACCAATTTACACCCATCAGAGGAGGGGTGAGGGGGCACCAAAAGCCACAGCCAGAGGCCCATGAGTCTGTCACCTCCAGTGGACCCATCTGAGGGCAGTGAGGACACGCAGTCCAGGCTGGGAACTGGCTGAGTGATCCCAGCCGCCCTCTCTGAGGGGCCGGTAATGGCCTGCAGTGGAGGGATGGAGGTCAGGTGTGGGGTGGGGTCAGGTGGAGTCACCCCTTTTTTTTCCTTGCTCCCAGGAATCGGTTAAAGATAGACGAGGCATTCTCAACCAGGTGGGGCTTCTCAGGTGGTCACCTTTGCAAGAGGAACCGCTCATGAAGTGAGCATCAACTTTCAAGTGAAAACTTGTCTCAGGTAGGAGGCAAACTCGAGAGGATGCAGTGGGGGCACATAAGCCGCCAGGAAGAGCACGCTGTCTGCAGGGTGGCACTGGCACATGTCTACTGAGTGACACAGTCCGATCCCAAGAGGCCACAAGGAGGGGCCAGCTCATGGTCCCTGGGGGCCATGCATAGGGTGAGAGGCAGGTTTTACAACACATATACACTCCCCTAAACTAACCCTTAGAAGCAAAAGTATGGGGAGGAAAATGAACCACTTTCAATCATGCAGGGCCCAGAAGAGAGTCTGCTCAGGGTAACCAGTGCTTTCTAGTCTCAGGGGCATGAAATATACTCATAAAGCCTCAGATGCAGGATTTGTCTTAAGGGACATCGGTCTCAAGTGAAGTTAAAGACACAGGTTTGTAACAAGCTTGGACAGTGGGAGCAGTATGCTACTCCAGCACGTGGACCTTGCTGATGCTTCCAGGAGGTGAGGCGTGAGGTATTGCATGAAGAGAAAGGGGCCTCAGTTTCCCCATCTGTAGCTGGAGTTCTCGAGGGCCCTATCAAGCTCTGCCTTGTGAGTCTGCTAGCTGGGTTTGGTGATTTTTAACAGTACCGGAGTTGTCCTGGATAGCAGATGTGATCCAAATGCCCCACAAGTGACCCACCGAGAGCTCCTCTCTGAAGCTTCTGGAAGGTCTCTCTTACTAGCCATCATTCCCTGGTGTCTCCCCAAGTCCTTGCTGCTGAGGCACAGCACACAAGTAGGGAGTCCACAGGAGTGCCACATGCTCCAGCCACATCTCCTGTCCATCTGGATGGGGGGTTGGGAGCTGGGGTTGGGGTGGGAAAGTGGCAAGGATGGCTGTCACTTAACAGCTGGGTGGGACCCAACTCCTCACCCAGCTTTCTTGCCTTGAGCAGAGAGATGGGGAAACGTCCTAGCCTGACTGAGATTGCTTTGTCTGCACAAAACAGCCCCAGGGGTGGGGCTCAAGGACTCAGTAAATGGTTGGGGGCACAGCTGGGCTCCAGAGCTGGACAGAGGAGCTAGGCTCAGGGTCCTCCCCTCACATGAGTACCTCAGTCCCCTGCTGTGTCTGGTGAAGGGAAGAATACTTCCAGAGAATTCTACAAAGGGTTTGAAGTAATGCACGTTGGCACTGAGCACACACCAGGTGTGTTGTTAGCCCATACTCATAAAAACTGGTTATTTAGTGTCAAGAATCCAAATTCCAGCACTAAGATGCACACATTCAATGTCTACTTACTGGTAGGGTCTCCTCAATATCTAGCTCTGGGCCAGGTTGGTGGTACACGCCGGTTGTCCAAGTGCTGGGAGTCAAGAGGACCACTTGAGTTCGCAGGTTCAAGACTACCCTGGGCAACATAGCGAGACCTGGTCTGGGAAAAGCAGCCAGGTGCCATGGCGGGCACCTGTAATCCCAGCTACCTGGGAGGTTGAGGCAGGGGGATTGCTTGAGTCCGTGGTACCCTGGGCAACTTGAGTCTGTGGTACCCCGGGCAACACAGCGAGACCTAGTCTCAAAAAAAAAAAGAAAGATCTAGCTCTGCGGGGACAGCTGAAAGCCCAGGATGCCAACCAGACCCTAGTCCTGGGGAAAGGTTGGACTGCACGTGAGAGTACAGGTGGATGTAGGTGGACTTGGAAATGAACTGCAAGATCTGAAGAAAGAAGGCCAAAGTGATAAGGATAAGAACAAGAAGCACATGTCCCAGGAAAGTTCTGTCTGAATGACTCTGCCAGCTTTCTTCACAAAACAAGCAGTTATGGTATCTCGATGGTGGCCGGACATCAGCTTGTCTTCTATTCCTGCATCTGAGAGTCCTCTGGATGCTCTGCTTCCAGAATCTTCCAAGGCTGAAGGAACAGGCTTCGGGGGAAGGAAAGGAGGAGAAGCTCTGTTGGGGGACAGGCCCACAAGGGAGCCAGCCAGGCTCACCAGGCGTTGGGAGGCCTTGGCTTGCTGCTCGTTCCCTGTGTCTTCTGCTCCGTTGTGTTGCCCAAAGCAAGTCGTGCAGCCAAACCCAAGGTCCATGCAGTGGGAAGGGCATGCTGCTCATGCAGAGCCCAGGGCAAGGGTGTTGTTGCAGGAAGGGGTGATGAACTGGAGTCTATGATTTAATCTGCCTCTTCAAAGGTGGGTCTTGATGGGGAGCAGTGACTTTAGGATGTAGGCCACGAAGGGCACACAGACTGAAGTAGGGACATAAACTACAGGAAGCCCATGGTAGGGCTGATGGGGGCAGGAATGTTATGTGACAGAAACGGCTCAGGCAGAAACAAGCGTCTCCTTCCTCAGTCCTGGCCCACTTAACCTGTGTCTCTGCAAACCCAGGGCTCCTGGAGCCTGAGATTTCTTGCCTTTACCTACATGACCCTTTTACCACCCATCTTTATTTCCACCAGATATTTCATTTCCACCGTATATCCCTGCTCTGGTGGCACCAGGTCCAGGCCACCCTTCTGACATGCCCAAATTTATTCTTTTCCCTTGAAGACTTTTCCCTTCACTCCTCGTGGCTTATAAGCAAGGGAAACCAAGAGGAAAAATGTTTGTCTGTCTTAGCCTGTCTGCAAAGAGGAGCAAGACGGTAAGAAATTGGGCTGAGATGAATTTTTGAAAGGCTGACTTAATAGCAAAGAGTCAAATAAATCTCCAGGAGAGTGTACACAAGACACAATGTCCTAGTCTTGTGGAAGCTGTTTTATCCTGAGAATATGTCATCTTTTAAAAGCCACCCTGATGTCACAGGCACCATGCCTCCTGTTGGCCTCCCCCCTACGGTTTTTCACGTACAGGAGGGAGCACCCCCTGAAAGCCCTCCTTCAGGACCAGCCTTATAATCATCTCACACCCCATCCTCTCCTATCATGTCCATGGGGATGGGACAGAGAAGAGAAGAATGAAGTTGCTGGGATTTCACATGCTCATAAGAATTGCTTCCAGCCCAGGGACAACAAAAAGGAAAGAAACAAATGACCTAGACACCCTGACTCCATTCACCTCAACTTCCCCTCCTAAAGTCAGAGCAGGCATGTTCTGAGATGCTACACGTGCTCTCCAATAGCGTCCTTAACGCTGATGGTGCTCCTAGTTTCCCTCCAGAAGAAAGAATTATGAAATTGTACTGCTTTGGCCAGGTGTGGTGGTGTGCACCTGTAATCCAAGTTATTTGGGAGGCTGAGGCTAGGAATCACTTGTGTCTGCAGGTTTGAGACTCCCTCGGACAACATAGCGAGACCTAGTCTAAAAAAAATAGCTGGATGTGGTGACACGTGACTGTAATCCCAGCTACCTGAGAGGCTGAAGCTAGGAATCACTTGAGTCCGTGGGTTTGGGACTACTCTGGGCAACATAGCCAGGCCTAGTCTCTTAAAAAAAAAATTGTACTGCTTTGGAGGAAAATACTTTTTCCTCCTTTATCTTATTACCAAGGAAACAAACAAAAAAGAATACAAATCCATAACTGCAGAGAAACCCAAAATAAGGATAGGAGGAGAAAAGGAAAATTAGCTATAATCCTACTGCTATGTATCTTCTCACAAAAATAGTGGACCTATACATGATGTTTTGCAACGTGCCCTTTTCACTTAACAGAGAAGCACACATGTCATTAAGAATCCTCTCTATTCTTTGTGATGCTGTTTATGTTCCTTAGGACCACAGTTTGTTTAACTAAATCTCTAATGGTGAATATTTAGACTGTGGCCCACATTTTACTATATAAATAGTGCTGTGGGACTATTTATACAGCTCAGTTTTCACATGCAGTCATGATTATTTCCTTAGACTAAGTTCCCATAGGTAAAATTCATGCAGCAACCATGCTCACATATTTAAGAAGTGTGCCACATAATGCCAATTTTTCTGCCAGAGAAGCTATACCGATGAAATAATACATTTGTTCTTACTTCCAGGGGTTCACAGCTGCCAATTTCTTCCACTATGTTCTTTACCCCTCTGTGAAACTCACACCTGTGATTTTTTTACACAATTTGGAAAGGTGGGGCTGCATTCAGTAGCTTGTGAGGGAAGCAGAAGCAGGAATAAAGAATGTGTGGAGTTCTGAAAGCCTTTATTCCCACCTTCTTGGAAAAACACCTGTTCAAGACAACATGGGCAGTTGCTGGTGATCCCTCAGAAAAACTGAAAGAGCTCAAAATTAGATTTATGTAAGAAAATTCTTTCTCTTTTCTATTTATAAAAGTTACATGAGCTCCATCTAGGAAATGTGAAAAGAAAATTATTAAGAAAAACAACCTCGCCAGGCATGGTGGCACATGCTTGTATACGGCAGCCTAGGAAGCCATGGCTGGGGCCAGGGATTGCAGTTCGAGTCCTGCCGGGGGCACATAGAGAGATCTAGTCCCAAAAAAATAGCTGGGTGTGGTGGCACGCACCTGTAGTCCCAGCTACCTGGGAAGCTGAGACTGGGGATTGCTTGAGTCTGATACCCTGGGCAATGCGAGCCTGCGGTTCCACAGGCAAAAATAGTGAGACTTAGTCTCAAAAAAAACAAACAAATAAAAACAACCTCCAGATTTCCACCACCCTGGGGTCAACCTGGTAATGTGTCTGCAGGTGGTTTTTCAGTCCTTTTGCTTTGCATGTGTGCTTGCTTCATGCAAGCGAAATAGCACGTTTTCACCTTGACATTCCATTCTGTAGTCTAATCCATCATGCTATGTCCTAGCCCCAGGGCTCCCCCCTGGCTCAGGACGCTGCCTTGTTTATCTCTTGCATTTTGAGGGGACACAGCCAAGACAGTGTTTAGGGAGTAATGGCCCAGCCTGACCCTTGGCAGGACTGCCACACAACTCTCTTAGCCACTGACCTCTGGCTCCCGCTCTGGCCTGCTAACTGCTGCTAACTGGGCCTGCGTCTACAACAATCCATAAGCCATTAGCTGGGGCTGTATTAAATCTCAAAGGCTTCGTCCCGAAGACCTCAGCTTTTACCTGGGGTCGATAGAACAAACGACCATCTGAAGAGTGTTTCTGCATCTTCTGCAGAAGTCTGTGAGGTGCCTCACTGTTCTCATATTGAGATTCTCATGATCAATTTGTGCTCACGTTGAGTGTCAGGGAAAAGTTTGCCTCTCCTGACAAATGGCTCTACTGCCTTTAATCCAATAGCTCATCACATTTCCCCTTTCGCTTTAGCTCAATTTAATGCGCAATTGCAGTAACTATCTTCTGCTAGGTTTCTGGTTTAATCATCTCCTTCCTTCATCCTTAAGATTTTAGATATTTCATTTTTAAACTCACTGTCTCAGGCCTGTATTTTTAATTGTCAACCATCTCAAATTTGTTTGGAAGTTAGTAGGCATACACATCATACGTAAGTCAACAATCATCTTGACCCCCGTGCCACCTCTTTAAAGTCCTATCTGCCTTAGTAATTAATATTTCCCTTCATTAATTCCAAGTTCCTTTCCAGTATTTCCAGGCAACTGCACCCAAAGAGCCATTATAAGATACAACTGGTACATTAGGCCTGACTTAGAAAAATGGGATTTTTAAAGAATGCATTGTTAGGTATTGATGTCATTTTCCTACCTAACTAAGTCCTGGTAGGCCTCCCTGATCGAATCTACCCTTTCATTGATAGAGTAGTAGGTTATTTTGCTGCGAAGATGATCTCCCCTTCACTTTCGTGCCAGCCTACTTGTGACTAAAATGTAAAGTGGAGATGTCCTGGCCAGTAAGGCCTTAGTATCTATTGAGATGGTTCTTAAAGTATGGCCAGTGGATGGGCTCTGGAGGCTTTCCAGGTGCTTCACAGAAAGCCAGGGCACGGTTATTCATGGAAGGTCTCCCATATAAGTACCGCGCGCTAACCGATTGCGCCACTGGAGCTCCAATGGAAGGTCTCCCAAATGCAGATCATTGGCATGGGGCAGCTTGTCAAGCCGCATCACAACCAAGAGATTTGGCCATTTTTATCCACATCCTATATATGCAGAGACCAAGGTTCAGAAAGGATATGTAATTTGCCTGAAAACACACAACTAGAAAGCAAAGGTGTCTGAATTTGAATTCAGTAACATTTGATTCCCAAACTTGAACTCTGTCCCACTATTGCCATCTCCTTCAGGGCCAATATTCCTATGTGACAAAAATAGAGGAAACAATCAGGATAAAGGTTTCCCCTGGCATGGATCAACTCTAGCTGCTTGCAAGAGGCACTTTTAAAAAGTTTCAATCCTTTCTATTTTTGGCATTAATCAGCTATTTACTTTTGAGATTGTAAACAAAGGGTTACTTCACCAAGTCTTACCAAAGTAGCACCCGTTTCTTATCTACTCTCAGGAGAGACTGAAAATTTATTTTATTTTGCTTTGGCTTTTTTGCACTGGTCAGCAAAAGAGGGGGATGTGCTTGCTTCACTGAAGTGAATAATGGCTAGAACTTTTTAAGAGCTCTGCTCGCCAATGACGATCTCCCTTCCCTTTATCAAGAGTTTGGGGGACATGGTTAAACAGCTTTAGGATTTGACTTATTTCATAAACAAATCTTTATAATTTATTCCGAAATACTTTCAGACTTACAGGATTGATATCAGAAGAGTGTAATCTCTTTACCCAGATTCTCTATTTGCTCTATTCTCTCTCTCTGTCTCTGTCTCTGTATGTATATATACATACATATACACATACCCTCTATCTGTCTAGCTGTCATCTATCTAGCTGGTCACAACCTTATATGAACACTTTCAGTTAAAATATATCACCTCAAGATTCCTTCTTTCTTTGTTTCATATTCTTTAAAATTTTAACATTTACTTATTTTTAATCTTGTACAATATCAGTTATCGTTGTATGATTGTTGGTCCCCTTGGGAATGCCCCCCTCTCCCTGACCCCTCCACCCTAGCCATTCTACCTCCTCTCCCATTACTGTTTGTTTGTCCATGTTTAGTCCTTTAGTCTATTCCTTTTTTGGAACAATGTCCTTTAAAACTGGAAATCTAAGCAGCATGATCAACCATGCCCCAGGAACACAGATCCTCACCCAAGAAAAGGACATTGTTCCATATTTTTCAATTCATTCTCCAGCAGTGAACAACTTAGTCTCAACTAGCTTCACTGTGTCTGTCCCCAATGTGCTGACAATATAACAGCTTCTGGGTTCCATCTCAGTCATGTCACCTTCCTGGTCCCTGGGCCAGGCACCACCCTCTTGTCCCCCCTGCCCCTCCGACACTGGTGCTATCACCATCTCTTAGGGAAGGAGAGAGAAAGGAAGAGAGAAGAGAAGGAAGAGGAACTTGAAGACATGGTCATTTTTCCAGGGTCCTTCTGTCTTGCTTCCCTCGCAGGCTCTGTTAAAGGGCTGGGCCTATTTTTACAGCATAGGATTCACATCCTCTTCACTTTTCCAGGTGGTTCAGTGTGGGACAGATGAATTAAGTATCATCTCACCCACAACTGGTGAATTCCTTTCTGTCAAAGACTTGAGCTGAGGGTGGCAGAGATTCTAGGTGACAAAACCAGGGCTTCCCAGTGTGACAGACAGAGGCTGCTCTGAGGCTTCCATGTTCACTGCTGTGAACAAATGGGCCAGCTTACACCGGAGACCAGTCTGCTGGGAGAACTGAGGATTTGTGGGTTGGAAACTGATATAATTTTAAAAATGCATTCTTTAGGAAAGCCTTAAGAAATACGCGTTAAGAAAAAGATATGAGTATAAAAAGTTGGCCTTTTGAAGTCCCCCCTCTTTCATAATTGTTTTATTGATGTTAGCCCAAGTGGCTTTCTGCACCAGAACTCTGGGCATGAAGGCACTGACAATGAGCAAACACTTGTTTTCTTCCGATTTTGAAGGCAAACTCAGTTTTTATTCCTGAAAAAAAAAAGTGTCCCTTTTAGACCATGAGATGCCACAAAAGGTTTGTTTCGCAGCAGTAAATAATGAAGAGTCAGAAGATATACTTTTGGCATCACTAGCCGAGATTTTTTGTCTGGTTCACGAAATACCTTCTAAATCAAGTGTCTGAGTACCCTCAGGATTGCTGCTGAATACAGATTCCTGGGGATGCTTCACAGCTAGCTCCAGTAACTTCAGAGTTCAAGTCGGAACATTTGCAAGCCCACTAGGAAAGGAAATTTTGCAACTGGAATATTAAGCCAGGTGAACGGAGGTAGACTGCTGACTAGGGGAGCTATTCAGGGGGCTCATGCACTCACCCACGGGGGACAGTGATTCAGGGGGATTCCTTCTGCTCAAGCCACCCACCTCCACTTCTTTACCTATGGGGGCAGTGTGACAGAGGGGTGCCTTCCTCCCTGTTCTTCATTCTGTCCTCCCAAGATAATCCCAGAGTGATGTGTAATTGGGGGAACCTCTTAAGGAGGATATTGCAAAGCTAACATTGCTGGAGTCAGAAAAGAAGAAAACCCATGGCTTTCTAGAACAGGAGAGCACTTTTTCATCATTGAGTCAATTCCTGGCTCAAGATCTAGGCTGTTCTCACTAAGCCAGTTATGTAATTTTCCTGAACAATGGGCTCTTTCCTCTGCAAAGTGGGTGCAAAATTAACCCCCAAAGCTCTCTGTAAAGGCAAAACAGGCACCAATTCAGCCACAACTGAGGTATATATTGTGTGTTAGGCTCTTCTGAACCCTACTTTGGTTAATGTTCATAACAATCACTGATGAATCATTGATGTGCAAGGAGTCTTTAGGTTCCCATTTTACAATCGAAGAAAATAAGGCACAGGGAAGTGAGTTAATCACCCCACATCATTTAACTAATTAGTTGTTATTTTTATTACATCTGAAGAAACTGGTGCAAGCATGATGGAAGCGGCTAACTCAGGGGATCCTTTTTTATTTCAAGGGAGGGCCAACAGCAGTTTCTTTACCCAATAGTGGGTAAAGCTGACACCTGAAAAATATTTGGAGACTTGTGAGGGTTGAGTAAAATGAGCCTGGGGCACAGTAAGAAAGAAAGGAAGTTTCCTGCTCTAGGCAAGGTAGAGACTCAGAAGCAAAGAAGGTATCAGGGCTCTGAGCTTCCAGTACTTTCTCCTTTGGTGAGGAAAGGGGCAGCTGCTCTCTGTGGGAGCCAGAAGGTCACCCTCAGCAGACCCAGGCCCCTGGAGAGCCATTATCTCAGCACCCACAGAGTGAGGGGCTTTCGCAAAGGCGTCCAAGGAAACACTTCTGCTTTAAAAGAATAGAACAGCGAGCCAAGTGCACTTACATTTTAAACACAGAGATTCCCACATCAGATTGCCCCATTATAATTAAATGGCTTTAGCCTGCTTTTTATTTAAGACCTGTAGGTTTGAAATAATTTTGGGGACAATTATGTGACTCTGCCAAAAGCAGTCTTATTATAAAGAGATATTGCTTGGGGATATTGCTTCAGCCCCCCCCAAAGACATTTGTCTGAGCACCTTCCAGAGAAGTCAAGGGACTGTTTGGATGCAGAGCTAGTTATTGGTCCTTTCTTTGGGCATGAGAGCTGGGGCTGTGGAATTATTTCGACGGGGTTCAATCTGAGCGCTACCACTTAACTCGCTGAGAGAATCTGGGCAAACTCTGCTTGTCTCTCCCCTTCCTTTCCTCCTAAGGCTGCCATGAGTTCGCCCTGAGGCAGAGCACCAAGACAAGCCGAGCATGGTGCTGGAGATGATTTCTTGTTGGAGGCAAATGTTTTTCCTAAGGCTCAAGAGTAATACTGTCGACCTCATTCTTACAGAGCAGTCTCTCCCCCAGCCCCCAAGTAGAACTGACATACGATAAGCTGTGCATACTTAGCGAGAACCCTTGGATGTGTATATACTAAGGAAACATCCGTAATAAGCATATTCATCATTCCCAAGTTTCCTTTTGCTCTTTTATCATCCATCCTTTTCTCCTCCTCTGTATAGCCCCAGCAAATGCTGGTGGTCTGCTTCCCATTATTGTAGGTTAGCTTGAGTCTTCTAGAAATTTCACCAGTGAAATCCTACTATAAGCACTGGTTTGGCTAACTTCTTTTACTCAGCATAGTTAGAGATTCGTCCTTTCTCTTTATTTTATTTTATTTTTATTTTATTTATTTATTGAGACTAGGTCTCACTATTTTTGCCTGTGGAACCACAGGCTCGCGTTGCCCGGGGTACCACAGACTCAAGCAATCCCCAGCCTCAACTTCCCAGGTAGCTGGGATTACAAGCGCATGCCACCACGTCCAGCTATTTCTGGGGGGATTAGGGCTTGCTACGTGCCCCCGACGGGACTTGAACCGTGATCCGTGGCCCTGGCCGCGGCTTCCTAGGCTGCTGTTTACAGGCATGCGCCATCATGCCCGGCGGATGTGGTTTTTTAAATTTTATTTTGCTTTTACGTTTTTTTGGTACCCCTTTTGTCCCGCATAGGCCAAGCCCCGTCTTTCCAGCGAGTTCCAGCACCCTTCTGAGTCCCTGCAGTGCACAGGCGCTCTGTGGTCCGTGCAAACCAATATGAACTTCAAAACTGGTCTGAAGATGCACACCGCGTGGTCTAGTCGCATCACTTGCGCCCGTGTCACATTCCTGAGCAGCTGCAGGTCTGAGGTGAGGCGAGGTTGGAAATCACGTTCTAAAGTAATGCCACGAGTTTCCAGAAGTCAGCTGGGCACCGAACACCAAAGCAATGAGGGAATTTAGGCAACAGGCAGTGGCAAGAATCACATTTCGTAGAAAAAGCGAGGTGCTCTGTGGTGTCAGAAGTGCCTTACCAGGCACCCCTGGGGCGTCGTAAATGAGGACGTGCAGGTGTAACGGTAACTCAGTCCTTGGGCTCGGGTGACCGCGCAGCCGCTGCGCGGCGCGTGGACGGGAAATAAACAAGGGCGGTGCCCTCACCTGTCTGCACACACGATTCCAGAAAACCACACTCGAGAGGCTATGGAAATCAATACAGAAAATGAGATACTCAAGTTACCGCAAAGAGCTATTTTTGTTTATTCCAAATTGCTCTGTTTCTCTAAGCAGCTATTTTCATGGCCGAGTCAGCCTCTTCGCTGGCTATGTATAGGGACAGCTCACAATTTGAAAACAAGTGGGAAGAGAAAAGAAATCTGCAAATAGCCTCACACCCCAGGGATAAATCTGGGGCAATTCAAAAGGTGGTGTGAGTTGATTATTTCCCCAAATATTCAGCCTTCGCAAATTCCACCCTTGGGTGGGAGACCATCAAAAGAAATAAATATGCGCGCACTTTGGAGGGTCACTTTCTAGTAAACGCTCAGTGTTTAAAAATAGGGTTTAAAAGAAAAGGTCTAGCTCTGTCTCTGTGCTGTCTTTTGCTCCCCTACCCAGGGACTGTGCTTAGATGGCAGGTGAGGGGAAGCTGTGTCTATTTTTAAAGCTCTCCGGTTTTCTGGGTGTTGCCAAGGAGATGTGCACAAAAGAGGAACACAGCAAAGGGAAGGTCACCTCAAACGTTGGTTCAGTGAGTCACTCAACAATTATTTGCTGTTTCTGCTGCCCCAGAATATATTGGGTCTGCCCACTGGGTTCCATCTCCTCTGCTGCCATATTTGTTCAGCAGCTATTATTTTTCACTTGGGTGATGAGGGCTTCTTCCTGTTTTCTCCGGTGGCTCCGTCAGTAGTCCATTCTCCTCTCTGTAGTCAGAAGGACACTTTGAAAAAGTGGAGCTTGCAAAGCTCCACAGCCTGAACTGATAGACATGTATACTAAAACACCTGGAAGCATACCTATCAAACGGTTAATTGTTGGGGAAGGAGTGAAGGAGAATCTGAATGATTTTACTATGTGTTTTAAAATTTATCCTGTGAGCTGTAGTTCTTTCATAATTTTTAATTGTTTCTTTTGGTCCCTTCCACCTCAGAACTCTTAATCTTGCATTAAATTTCCAGACAATGAAAATCCTGGGAGTTACGCTTGTTTGTAGTGGTCTGGAGAGGCAGAAGCTGTGGTCACAGAATGGCTGCCGCTGGGGAAGAGACGGGGAGCATAAGCCCAGTGTTTGGTGGGTGGCCCTCATGAATGGAGATGGCCTGGGCAGAGGTGCTGGCTGGGGCCAGGCAACCTTTGTTAGAAGTGTCAGGGATTTGCATATCACCTGCCTGCAGGGTTCCTGCAGTTCTGTGACTCTCTGTGGTGCCCTCAGAGTTACATTTCTTTTAGCCCAATGTTCTCTGGGGGCCTTAGATGCGTCTGCCTTCTTTCATTTCAACCTCCAGGCTGTGAGGGCGATCTGGCTACGACATCTGTCACCCCATTGATCGCCAGGGTTGATTCGGCTGATCTGGCTGGCTAGGCGGGTGTCCCCTTCCTCCCTCACCGCTCCATGTGCGACCCTCCCGAAGCTGCGCGCTCGGTCGAAGAGGACGGTCTTCCCCGAATAGAGACTGACTGTTCTTTGGTCGAGGGTATATGAGCAGCTGCGCTCCCCTGCTAGAACCTCCAAACAAGCTCTCATTTTCACCTCCAGCTTTATTAGACAGATACATTCTTATGCGTCTTAAGTTAATCTCTGAGTTTCACAGGCCCAGAAAGTATAGACAATGGTGTTCTGTAAGAAAAAGAATGTATAAGATGTATATGGAGCAAAATGAGGTGCTAAAAGGGGGTAGGGGGACGGAGAAGGAACTCCTGGAAAGGTGGCTAAGGAACAGGAAAAGAAACCAGGGTGAGGGTTCCCCAATGGCTGATGACTATTGCCTTCAAGCCTGGGAGCTCCTCCCTGGTGACTCAACTCCGGGGTGAGTCTGCCTCCCGGTGGCTGCCTTTCTCAGACTCTGCTCATTCCTGTGGGCATTGAGCCACTTCCCCACATAGCTCATTGTTTGGCTGCTGGAACAGAAGCCATGCTGCTCTCCAGAGAAATGACATATCCGTCAAGATGCCATTCCTCTTACTCTGGAATAAATAGAAACTTTAGTCTGATTGGACATGCTCTTTGTGGCACCCTACCTTGTTCCCTGTGCTCTCTCAGACGTTTACAAATTGGTTGAACCATGTTTGTGTTTTCTCCACCATCTCAAGGCTGTACCATTTTTCTTTTTAATATACAGACTACCCCTTGCACAGAGTAAGTGCTCAATAAATATTTGTTGAATTGATTTTCCTGTTCAGAGAGGTGGCAGAAAGACCCTCTTGCTTTGTGTGCATAATTCTTTTGTTTGGGCTATTGCTGAATTCCTGTGAGGCTGGTCACACCATATCAAACCAAGGTAAGCCTCAGGGTCTGAGCTGAGTGTTGCCTGGACCAACAACAATAAAATGCAACCCAAGGTTGAGTTAGTGGTGAGGAAGGAAGCCCAGGGAAGGTAAGAGGAGAACAAATCCATAGAACTTTGCCCAGACAGGTGGAGACTAATGTAAGCCATGGGTAGGAGTGAAGTAAGAAGGAGAGCACAGGTGAATTGAGCAACAGGTGAAGGAATGGGTGCTGCCCTGGATAATGAGATGAACTCAGGAGCCAATGAATCCTGCAGATACCCAAGTGAAACAGCCTGGCTTTGGTCCTGGTTCCATGCTACCTGCCACGTTGGATGACCTATTGAATTCCACCCTCCGTGCTATTGCGTCATCAGTGAAACAGGTAGTACACAGAATTTAATGAGGGAGCAAATATAGGTGAGAACACTGTAAATTCTAAAATGGGTGCAAAATATGGTGAGATAGCAAAGTCTGAAAACATCTAATGTCCTTGAAGAAATTCCACCCAAGTATTCTTCTGCCTTCTCACGCCTCCTGTATATTTTTTTTTTTTTTGCAAGAACTCAGTTTCTCTTGGGGTTCACTTGATCCATGCCCATCATGTTCTAGACCAGGAAACGGGCTCCAATTACAAAGCATATCAGATGTTAGGGAAGCAATCAGAAGTTGTCTAATCAAGCTCTTCCCATTTAAAATTTCTTTGTTAGGGACACCCACGCATCAATGTTTATTGCAGCACTATTTATAATTGCAAGGACATGGAAACAACCCAAATGTCCCAAAACAGATGAATGGATGAAAAAGAGGTGGTATATATACACAATGGAATATTACTCATCAATTAAAAATGACAAATTGACGAATTTATGGTAACATGGATGTACCTAGAAGAAATCATATTAGCAGAAATAAGTCAGAAAGAAAAAGACAGAAACTAAATGGTTTCACTAATATATGGGGTATAGGAAAAACAAACAAAGGGCCAGAAGGAAAAAATCCAAAGAAGTTAACCAAACTAAAGTATACAACTGGGAGGTGGGGGGAGTGGGGGGGATGAGTGGGAGCAGTTAGGGAGGGGAGGTGTGGGTAAACCCTGGGGAATACAAAGGTGTGAGCTCTCTCTCTCTCTCTCTCTCTCTCTCTCTATATATATATATATATATATATATATGTAAATAAAAATAAAATTTTGTTTTTCACTCTCCTAGTTTCATGTTTCTTACATCCCACATGTCATTTTAAGGGCAAATTGTGTGACTCACTACAGAAAAGTTGGGTCTAACTTTTGAGTGCACGGAGGAGAGGTTGACTCAGTAGTTCCTCAAGGCCCAGTAGACTTCCTGGGAATAATAATTATTACCGGTTCAGTCCCCTTGAATCTCTGTCACTGTGGCCAGGCTGTTATTTTAGAAGGTGATGACCTCCTGTAGGGTCAGAATCAGGTTAGTCAAGGCAGAAGGGGAGAGCCCGTAAAGGTTCTGCCCCCTTGTATCCTGTAGTTCCAGGGACTATTCCTTGCCCAGGTTGAACTTCCATCGACTCTCTCATGTAGAGTCTGCTCCCATTCCCCATTAACCAGACGGAGCCCTGAGCCTTTCAGGGGCCTCACATGAGCCTCCCTGCTTGGGTCCTGGTCTGGTTAACATGGGGCGGCTATATACCTGTCAGCAGGTATATCAAGGAGAGGCCACGGAATGATTAAACAGCTTGTCAGAGGGGGGGATGACATATATCCTATGTAGGTGTTTTTTGAGACTAGGTCTCCCTATTTTTGCCTGTGGAACCACAGGGTACCACAGACTCAAGCAATTCCCAACCTCAGCTTCCCAGGTAGCTGGGATTACAAGGCATGTGCCACCACGCCCAGCTATTTTGGGGGGACTAGGCCTCACTACGTGCCCCCCCGCGGGATTTGAACCACGGTCCCTGGCCCCAGCTGCAGCTTCCTAGGCTGCCGCTTACAGGGATGTGCTATCCTTCCCGGCCTGTAGGTATTTTCTTAATTATTATTTTTCTAAGATCAGTAATGAGGAACCCATCAAGAAAGATGGGTCTGTTCTCCTGGGTTTTTCCTTCTTGAGTGAGCAGAAGGAAGAAGGAGGGGCTGAGAGGCTGGGCTAAGGCAGTGTTCACCCAGGAAACCATAAGCACTTTTTGTCACCTCATTTAGCAGACTTCCAAATGTCACCGCCTCCTCAATTATCAGGAGGCAGTGCATTCTGCTCCCTTCCCCTGCTGTCCCCACTGCCTACTGACCCAGCTCTGTGCTCCTGCAGCTGGTGCTGTGATCAGCCTGTTTAGGCGGGGTTCCCGCCTCTAAGGCCCTGGCCACTTGACCTGCCCAGCTCTCTCAGCCTGCCCTTCTTGGCAGGGAAGCCAGCCTGCCTCGCTGCCCGTGAGTGCTGTCCCTGGATTTGGCAGCCTCGTCCTGACGCCTATGTCAGAGTCCTCCCTACAAAGGCTGATGATGACAGGGAGACGCAAAACACATTTTGCAAACTACCAAAGGCATCGCATAAACATGTGAATGCAAATATTTGTCAAAAGCTGGCATCAGTGCTGCTAATGACTGAATTGGATCTGGCTTGGGACACAGGGGTAAGCTATCATCAAACTTGTTCATTTGTGGCAGCCAGGCCCGATGGATGAGAAGAGCTCTCCTGTCAGAAGGCTGGGAGGCCTCCACTCACTGGCTGGGTTGCTACCAAAAGCCTCAGTTTCCTTATTTGTGAAATGGGCTTAAGAATCAAAATCATGCCCATCTTCCTTCTTTGCTTTATCGGGTACTTGTGAGCATCAGCGAGCACAAGGCTTTATGAAAGCTCATTTCAAAACTGGATTTGCCTACAAGGTGACTGGTTCCATAATTAACAGTCATTTGATCACTTGCACAAAATAAGTGCTCACTAGACTTTAGAACTGTAGCTCCCTGGTGAAAGAAAACCTAACTATTCCATGGCATTTCCTAACTGACATTCTTATTTGTTTGTCTGCTGGGAGCCATCGCCGGCCGGTTGGCCTGCTCCCCATCCCTCTCATGCCTGTAGCCCTTGTGCCTTGAGTGAGCTGGGCCGTCAGTGATACTCAGTAAGTAGTTTGAAACTGGGCTGTCCACTTTGATTGGTGACTGGCCTCCTCTTTCTGCCATAGAGGGAAGCCGTGCAGGGAATAGTTAACTGCTAGTAACTCTTACTGTCAGTAACTGGAGTACTGACCACCGCTGCTGCCTTTCCTAGTATTGTTAGTAATTGAGAGTTAATGAGCTTAATGCTGGTGAATGCAAACTTAACTAGAACTTGCTGCTGGGCCAGAAACAAAAAATGTCTTAGTTGTTCAGTCCTCTTAGAGATGGCAATGTGGGTGGATACACTGAGCATGAATAGGTAAGGGAGGCATGAATTTTGAGCAGAGTATTTGCTCGAAATGTCTTCTAAGGGCTGGCTCCAATTGTCTTACCCAGCTTGCAGGCCTGGAATAGGCAGGGCATGGAATCTGTTTCAGTTAAAGATATTGAAACTGGGTTGCCTCAGCAGACAGTGAATTCTTGTCAGGGACCTATGTGAGGGCAGGCTGGCACATCTGGGGAGTAATGTTGTAGGATGAGTCTCTAGAGTTACTGATATTTGGTGGGGTATAAGATAGCCTTTGTGACTACATGTAATCCTGTCTATAAGGTTCAGGAGGCAAATTGAGACAAATTAATAATAAACAACTAAGATGAAGGTAAAGAATGAGAAGGAGGTGGCATGGGAGACAGGAGGAAAGAAATGGGGCCTCTGCCATTTTGCTTCCTTGAGGATCTTTTCTGGCCTTAACTAGGTCTCCTTGGGAGAACTTCAGACACCACCACACCCATCTCCTGACAACCTGTGGTTCATATGCTCTTTCTTCAGTCAAATCTACATCTCCCTGGAATGCATGACCTAGGTAAGCCCTCAGCTCCAGTCACCCCAGTTCTTGGCGACCCCTCCCATTAGATGCTCCAAGGTATATCTCCCTACCTGCCCATCTGTTCTCCTTTAATAAAAGAGGGGAAAAAAGCTGTTCACTTCAGGCTGAAGTGAGTAATACGACCTTCTCATTCATGGCCTCAGCACACTTGTGTCAAGTAGGAGTTGGAAGTCTCTGTCATGCGTGCCTGTTTGTTCCCCTCCAGATTTGTCTGTTGAAGTCCTAGCTCTGGTGTGGTTCTATTTGGAGATGATCTCTAAGGAAGTAACTCAAGTCAAATGAGATTGTAAGTGTGGAGCCCTGATCAATGACCTCATGGGAAGTGATACCCCCAAAGGCTCACTCACTAGTAAGTGCTCCCAACCCCAATATGAGGACAAGGGAGAAGGTAACCACCTGCAAGCCAGAGAGACCTCACTGGCAGCTGAATCAGTCAGCACATGATCCTGGACTCCAGAACCATGAGAATATAAATTCTCATGTCTAAACCCCAGTGTTTGATATTTTGCTACAGCAGCTCTGTTTTGCAGCCACCCCAGTCTGGGTAGGTTCATCATGGACTCTAGCAGGCAAAGACTGTTGTGGCCCTTGGAATTATCATCATAGATTTTTAATAATGAACAGCAAAGACAGCAAAGAAATAGCTACTTGAGTTTCTCTCTTGAGATCTAATTCTCCTTTGCACTCTCACTCCTACCTTCCTATACTCCCCTTCCAGTGTGACACAGCCCTTTTATCCTCTCCTCCTAGGCCTAAGTGTGGCCACCCACACAAGCTCACAACCACTGGGCTCAGGTGTATATAAACCTGGGGAGGGCGCAATACCACAGGTGCTGGTCATAGAGGCAAAAGGGGAAAAGCCTGACCAACTCACTTACCCTCCAGGTCTGAACAGAGCAACACACACAGTCTTAAAGCAACTCAAGGAAGGTTTTACCTCCGGTCTGTGTCTTACTACCTGAGGGGCCACAGGCAGGTCACTTTCTCTCTGGGCTGAGCGTAGTTATTGGTGACATGTGACTCTGGACATTGATCATAGAGTGCTCATGAGGACTACGTGAGAAGTCTTATCTAGGGGTATCTGAGACACAGTAAAACTTGAACTTAGAATAATGGCAGAGTTGAAGGAATATATCCTCCTCTTGAGACAAGAACATCTCTCGGTGTGATCACTTGGAAGAAAAACATGAAGCCAATAACAACTCCCCTGCCTCCATCATGGTTGCCTCCTCTGGACATTGAACTTGACATTCCCATTTATTTCTCAGTTACTGTTTGATAGAAGAGTCTACAATCAACATCCGCCCCTCCTTAGGTCTTTAACATTCACATCCAAGAACTCCTACACATGCTCTTCTTCACTATAGGACTTTGGAATAAGAACCAAATGAATCAACTGATCTGCTGGGACATTTAAGTTTTCCTGCCCTCTGGAGAACAGCAGACAAAGGTAACAATTCCTCGTGCAAAACTTCCAAGGAATGATTATGGCCCTGAGGCCATAATTCATTCTCTGAGGTTATTCCCTGAAGGAGTGCTGGAGGTACCCCACTGAGGAGCCAGCCTCCTGCCAGTCCCACGAGCATTGGCAGCTTGTTAAATCATATCAGAAGCAAGGAAAGATTTATAGCCCAGCTCAAGACACCTCGAACACAATGTCAATTGCAGACAAATGACGGGAGAGGGTACTTGGCGCCAAATTACAGGCTCCACTTCTGAAGATCAGCTGCCCTGGGTGTTGGCCCCGAACACTTCTCAGCAGGCTGTCTCTTTAGAGTCTGCACATCTGGACTTGCCGCTCAGAGCAAAAACTGTATGCATTTCTCTTGCTGTGGAAATATGAGTCCCCAGGGCCGTGGCAGGTCTGGCCAGCCCAAGCACTTCCCTCATCTTGACCTCACACAAGCCCACATTCTCCAGGATAACAGAGGAAAGCGTCCAAGTCTGCAAGCTGCTGTCAGCTAAGAATTCAGACATCCTCACTCCATGCTGAGCGGAGGCTCTTAAACATATCGCTGCTCGACCTCAGCTGAGTGGAGAAGGAAGTAGAAAATGTGATTAACATGTAACACTAAAACATTGCAGTCATAAAAAAGGAAGGGAAAGAAGTTAGGCATGAGTAATGGCTGTGTGATAACCACATCAAGCCACTTCCAAAAGTACCATCTCACTAGACAGCAGTCATCTCGCGTGCCAAGGGAAAAACCACTCTCAAGATTTTTCCAAATTAGTGACATTCTGCCGACAGCCACCTACCTGACGGCACAGAGATCTTGAGTATAGTCGGCTTGCTGGGGTCTCAAGTATCTTTGCATTTGACTTGAAATGATGTGATGCAGGAGAAGCAATGGGGGCTGATTCTCCACCGCATGGTCATGAGCAGCGAGACGCATCACAACTCATTTGTTTGTAAGGTGAAGAAGCCAAGTTGCAAAGGAAAAGGAAGAAAATATATTTGCGATCACCCTGTAAATAAACATCACCCTCTCACTTGTATCTGCAGTGCCTGCCTGCATGAGAAGCAGGTTCAAGGAAAAGCCAAGACTGCAGCAGCGAGCCGTTGGAGAAGAGGGAGTTCACATTTGGGAGAAAAGTCACCAGGTGGCTCTTGGGTGGCAGATAGTCTGGGGATTTTATGTTCTAGAAAATCGAGTTTCAGTGTGGTTCTGCTAATGAAGGAGTGATGTTTATAGCCTGGGTAGGCTGGAATGGATCCCTCAGTTCCTATGTGTGACTCCATATCCGTTCTATGAACCCGTGCATCCATCTGTGTGAACCATATGTGACAAATGCTTAATCCATATGTACGAAGCCATGCGTCTGTGCTAGGAAATATATGATGAATCCGTGAGCCCATATGCTTGACTCGTGAATTTATACTATGGGATATATGGATCCACACGTCTGAACAAGATGAGTTAAGAAAAGACCCACTTTACACTGTTCAGGAGGGTCTTTTCAGGTCTTCCAAGCTGGGGTTGCTCACAGTTCACAGTCCTGTATTAGTTTTGCCTGATAGAACCAGTAGGGGTGAAACACAGCCTCTTATTTCAAAATCTCCCAGGTAAATTATGCTTCCAAGTGGAAAGTTCTTTTCAGAATGGAGTAGATGAAGCAGAAGTTGAGGCAAGTACCCATGTGTCTGGTCTGGATTGCACAAACCTGGATTTGAGAAGATGGCAGTGACCACAGACACACATATTTCAGGCATCAATTTCCTGCTGTGCTGAAGTTGCATGAATAATGGGGAAATCCAGTCAGTGTTGATACTGTCTTTTAAATGAAGATCTCGGAATGAAATTTTGTGCACCTTCCCCTATCTTTGCAACTTCCTGTGACTTCATAGTTATTCCAAGGTGAAAACACCAGAGGTGAAAAAAGGAGGTAGGGTGGGAATAGCTCTAAATAGGACTATTATTGTTTGGGGTTTTAATTTCTAAGGTGGCCCTGCTTTAGGGCCCCATAACTCTATTCACTGACCTTGCTGTTGCTCACCATGACCCTTGGTTGGCTTGCATCCTGGCTGCCAGAGGCTACCTTGAAGCTATCCTTCCATGGGGCGCTCCTTCTCCTCCCCCACCATGCATCATTCTCATAAGCAGCTCCCCATCCCTACCCTGTGCCCTGCAAGACACATACTTTCTGTGTTCTGACTATTTAGGCAAGCACCAAGATGGGGCAAAGGCTGTCTGGGAGACTCTCAAACCAGGGAGACTATCTCCCCATGGAAGTAGAGTTTCCCTCAGGTCTCACATGCTTGGCCCTGAGGGTAATTGGGGTAGATAAGAAGTGTTGCTGTAGACTGAAAGTTGTGTGCCGCCTCAACTCAGCCATTGAAATCTATTCCCTGATGTGATGAGGTGGGACTGGGGTGATTAGGTCATAGCACCCCATAAGTGGGATATGTGCCTTTAATCAAAAGCCTCAGAGAAAGGCCTCCTACCTCTCTGTGATATGATGGTACAGTGAGAAGAAAGCTGTCCATGAGCCAGGAAGTGGGCCCCCACCTGACACCACATCTTTGTCTTGGACTTCCAGCTTCTGGACTGTGAGAAGAGAGTTTGTCATTAATGCCAGTCAGGTGGTGATGCTCTGTGCCAGCCTCTAGACCAGGGCGGTGGTTGGTGGCCACGTTGTGGTTGATGGGATGGGCCAAGCTCCTGCTTGCCGAGAGAGATGTGATAGCTCAAGTCATAGGGTTTTTGAGGGGGAGGAGATGCTCTGTGTCTCCCAGTCAAGACGGAAAACAATGAGGTAGACTGTAGAGTGTTGACAAGTCCTGCGGGCTTGGTGTCAACTAGGGTGAGAGTCAGAGATGCAGCTATCAGGAAAAAGGCATTGCAGGAGGGAGATTCAGCAGGCCAGCCAGCGGCTCGGCAATTGGAGCTACTTGTGTGTGAATCAGGCCCATGTGGCCCTCATGTGAGGTTCCAGCGTGTTTAGCGAGGCGGAGGTGGACTCTGTAGCAGCGTGTGAAGAGCTGAAGTATCTGCAGGGAGAACACCTCCAGATTTTGGTAACAGAGGGATGGCAGGGGGGCTGCCAGAAGAAGACTGGCTGGGGAGGGGGACTTTCATCGCACACAAGCATGTGGGGACTCTAGCTTTTGTGTTTTCTCTCTCTCATTTCTCTCCATCGGCAGAGAAAACCTGAAGGCCACAGACTAGTACAGAAAAGAGCAAATGCCATCCTGCCTTTACAGGAGTCACAAACGGGGTTAGAATTCTACCTAGGCCAGGTTTCTGAACCTGAGCAGGAAGAGACATACACGTGGGCATGTAGGTGGGGAACTATTTTTGGGGAAGGCAGTTGGTAAACCCACAGGGGTCCTTCACCCACCAGGTGCTCGTGGAGTAATGGCTTATATCCCTGAGCCTTTGCTGGTGACAGGAGGTGAAAGGAGCAGACACTTGCAACCTGTGGGTACCTGCTCTGTGCTCCCCACAATGCCTCTAACGAGCAGTGCACCTGGGAGAGTCTGTGAAACTCAGTTTCCCTGGCAGTGAAGCAGGTGGGGAAAGGCGGGGGTGCTGACGGATTATCTGGAACCCGGCTTTGAAAACTGTGAGATGCTTCTCAAATGTCAGGCAACACCGCCATCATGATCTTGGAATCATGCTGTTGGGAGAAGCAGGGGTTTGGAGTGTGGGGGCATGTGCTAGGGTGGGCCTGGGAGGTGGGTTATGCTCCAGGTGCCTGGGGCGGGGGCAGGGGGGGGGGGCTGTGTAGGTGTTTAACTTGCAGTGAAAACACCCACAGGATGAGCTCTGGACAGAAGAGGTTCAGAAGACTCAGGAAGGGGCCACGAAAGTCTTCAAAGCGCAAAGAAAAAAAGAATGGCAGACACATACCGAGGCCGCAGAGATCTATGATTAAAGAAGAAAGGGGAGCCTGAATAAGGAGAATTAAAGTTCTGCAGACACAAAGTGGGAAGGAGGAAACAAGCCTGCGCTCCCTGCAAGCTGTCCTTCATCACGCCTGGGAGGGGGGAGCAAGGGTGGCCGGAAGCGCTGAAGGACAACGTGGGGCGGGCTAGTCCAAACCAAACTGCTAATGAGATAATGAGGGGTTCCCAAGAGCAATTTCCAGACCTGTCAGAGAATGTGGGCGTCGCTAAGACAGGAACACGATTTGGGGATCCTCTCTAAGATGCTACTGACAGAAGGGGAAATGGGGGCTTTTAGAATCAGAAGCTTTGCCCAGGGACTCAGAAGCCCTGGAGGGGAAGTCCCACTGCTGGAACAGAAACATTTATTAGAGAACTGGCTCCTGGCAGTTCTGCCTTGCTTCCAGGAGGAAGAGCGCTGGAGGGAGAGCAGACCTGGCCAGGCTGCAGTGGTAGCCGTGCCCACACCCCCTCCTGTGCTCAGCAAGCTCCCTTGCCTGCTCTCCTGCCAGCCTCAAGTCCTGTTCCCTGTCCGCACCTACTATATTTTCAAGAGCACTTATTTAATACCAGGGCTGGTGCTTGAGCAGCGCTGCCATTAGTGGGGAGAGTTGGTGGTGTGATTTGGCACACATTCCCCGTGCTTCCCTGAAGAAGGCTGGAGACTTCTCCCCAAGGATACACTTGCTGTGGGCCTGGGCCTCAGAGTGCACCAGCTCTGGCTCCTGCCCCTTTCCCTACCCCTTCCCCTGCCCCTTCCCCTGCCCCCCCCCAACTGTGTTCCTTTGGAAAGGGACTAATGCCCAACTGACTATCTGAGTCTCTGTGTTTCTGCCTCCCCTGGAGGAAGCTGATAAAGATCAGCGAGGGTTGCAGATGTGGTGCCCAGGGTCCCACCATAGGATAGTGTTCAGGATGGCACCTCCCCGTGCATTAAGGAAAACCCAGGTGCCTGGGGGACAGGTGAACCTCACTTTGCAGCTGCCCAGAGGCCAGTGAATGTGATTTAGACATTGATGTAAGCTCAGAAAAATCACTTCATTCCCCCTTGTTCCTCTCCTGTCTTTCAAGTCCAGACGCGTCTATCAAAAGAACAAAAGCGTTGGCTCACCACTTTAAAGGAATACCCGATGCAGGCCTCTGCCATGGTGGGCGGGTGGGTGGGGGCCTGGAAGCCCTGCGGCTACCCTGGGTCTAGTCATTGGCCCTGCATTCTCTCCTGAGTCCTGGATTCAGGACTCAGCCACTCTGCCCTAAACTTAATACTCACCCACCAAATTGGCTGTGGTTTAACCCTTTCAGAACACTTCCCAGCAGCCTGCTTTTACAGGCCCAGAAGCTTTGGGTCTCAGACTGTCCCCTGGAGGGCCACTCCTCCTCCACTTCCACCCAGCAGGTTGTACCACTTATTCAGAGGGAGACACGAAGCTTAACATCTTGCAGCCCAAGAATAAAGAAGGCGCAAGCAGGTGGAGGGCCAGGTGGGGTGTCACAGTAGCCACCCCATCCCCTGGGGTGCAGCACACACCTTCAAGAGCTGTGTGAGTGCTCCTCTCTGAGATGATCCTGTCTTCATCCTTTGGACACAGTCTTCCTTTGGAATCATTCTTCCTTGGCTGAGGGGGTGGTGGAGAGAGGGAGGAGAACAAAGCACCGGATGTCAAGGTCCTGTAAGTCCCCAGCCTTCAGAGGCCTTCACTTTTCAGTTGAGTTCAAAATCGGAGTCCATGTTGGCCCAGACCCCGATTTCCCCCCTGCCACCCCAGAGGCATAGGCTCCTGCTTACAAATGTGAGGTGGCACTGGCAGTAGTGAGCTCAGCATTTTCTTCCGTTGCTCTGACATATAGTATTTGAGCTATAAGATCCCATTAGCTCTCCCTTGACCCTGGGGCTTTAAATTTTCCATTGAATTCATTTTAACCAACATTTATTGGCTCTGCGCAAAGCTCTGGGCTCAGCATAGAAAGAAAACGGTGAATTGGCCCAGGGGAGCTTGTGGTGTAACAGGAACAGAAGTGAAAGGCAGGCTTCCAGTACAGGGCAGGACCGGGCTGTGAATGGCAGCCCGCTGGGGCCAGGGTCATCCCTCAGGGTCAGGAGCCAGTATGGGAGGCGCAACTGCTGCAGAGAGGCGGGGGCGTTGAGGTGGACTCTAGGAAAGGGTCTTCAGACAGAGAGGAGCTCGAGAGTAGAGGTACGGAGGAGCAGGGTGGGCAGAGCTGGTGGTAGGTGATGGGGAGGAAAAGGGATCAGACCACAAAGGGCATGGGTTAACATTGAACTTGAGCCAGGCATGGTGGCGCGCACCTATAATCCCAGCTATTTGGGGCACTGAGGCCTGGAATCACTTGAGTCTGCGGGTTTGAAACTACCCCAGGCAACATAGTGAGACCTAGTCTCTTTAAAAAAAAAAAAGAAGAAGAAAAAAGAAAAAGAAAACATTGAATTTGAAGACCAGATGTGTAAGGGGGGCTGGGGTTTTGCATCTCCCAAGTTACATGGAGATGTCTGAGTGTACCTGTATGTTTGAAGAGGATGATTTGGATGTTTCATCAGGATTTCCCAGAGATCCAGTGCCATTGCTGCTGATACAGAGCATGGGGGGTACGTCAGAACATTTTTTCCCCATTTAACAAAATTACCTATTACAGAGATTTTCCAGGGAATAACACAATGGACTCAGTGTCCCATGTTCACCATTGTTCAACTCACAGTCACTCTGTGTCAGCTGTGTCTCTACTTCCTTCCCCCCTTCCGAATTATTTGACATTAATCTCAGCCTGCAAGTAGGTTTAAATAGTATGTGTCTCTCAAATAAAGGGATTTTTAAAACAAACAAAATGCCACAACCACAATGCCATTAAATGTCTGAAAATAGTCTCTTAATAGCATCAAATATCCAGCTGGCTGTTCATGGTGTGGTCGGATGTTGGGGTTCAATGAATGAGTAGGGTTCTTAGGTTCCCTCTGAGAAAAGTTTTGGCAGCATTTCCCATTCAGGGGCACACAGCAAGTTTACTGAGGAAAAAGACATTTGCATAGACACAGGAAAACACCGCACTTTAAAAGGGCAATTTTATTATTTTTTAAATTTATTTATTTTTTATTTATATATATGTCACATCATTTCAGTCCCTGGGGGTCAACCACCACCTCCCCTCCCCGCCCGCTCCAGCTGGTCCCCACTCTCCCCTTGTGTAGTTTCATTTGTAAAAGGGCAATTTTAATAAGAAAACGAGGTGCCCGCGTCGACAAGGTGGGCAGTCTTGGGACAAGATCTGTGTTTGCCAGAGCAGAGGGTGTCTTTATAGAGTGTTCTTGGTGGAGGCAGGGTTTTGGTCCTTTGTGGATTTTTATCTAGTGCACCTTTGCAATGGCTGGTATCCCTCTACGTACCCCTTCCAGTCCATGTCTGCAGATATTCCATAGAGGGTTCAAGGAATCATTAATTGTTTACATCTCTAGTTTTTGGCCTAATGTGGCTTCCAACCATTCTAAATTTTCTGCTCTAAGCTTCCATCATTCACACTGTCCTTTTTTTCAAAATAATCAAACCCGTTTGTTTACTTGCTGTGTCCCCATCAAAAGTCCATACACTGCTTTTTAAAAGTCCCTTAAGTCATACGCTCTCCTCTCATCCTTCTTTCTCCCTTTCAGTTTTCTTTGAAGAAATCTGGTCATTTGTTCTGTTGAGGTTCCCCACAGTCTGTATTCTGGGGGCTGCATAGCTCGGCCACCCCACACCAGCTTCTGGCTGTGTGTCTCTCCTGGATACCATCTACCAGTTAGATTCATTTTTCTGAGCCTCCTGTTTGAGGTCAAGAACGTCTTCATCTCCCTTGCTGCTGTCCGTGTGATATCCAGCTGGGAAGAGGAGTCAGGCATCTCAGGGGTCTCTCTGTGGAGTGGAGTCTGGGAGGGGCAGGGGGCTGTGGGGAGCACCCATCTGGTCCCCCTGGTCAGAGCAGGCTGCTCCTGCCAGTCTCATAACAGCTGGTGTAACAGGAAGGCCTTTGTTTCACCTTTGTGCAGGCACTAGAGCTGCAGGCATCCTTCTGAAGCCAGGAGGCTTGTTTTTGTGACCTGGAGGAACTTGACAGCCACCTCAGGGCCATGAAATAGCTAAATACAGCAAAACAAATGAGCCACTTTTGTGGCTATGTTTGCTTTTTCTGCATCTGCCTGAAGCTTTGCTAGGTGAATTTGATTTCCAGTATGTTGCCCCTCCCTAGAAACATAAAACCATGGGGGTTAGGAGGTAGGATGGGAACAACTGGAGAACAAGGAGAACCCCCTACCTGTGTGGTTGGCTAAGTGTGTTTTAAAGGAGAAAAACAGCAGCTGTCTTTCTTTTTAATGGCAAATGCTTAAATGGTGAAAAAAACCCAGCTTGTAATATCTCATCCACCCCAAACGGTACAAGGAACTTAATGTTTGAAAAATGGCTTTAAATTTCCTTGGGGATAAAAATATTCCTGTTGTTTCTGTGATCATCAGGAAGTCTCAGAGGCTCCCTGAAACTTAGTGGGGTGGGGGGGAGAGAGAGAGAGAGCACAGGAGTACACATGAGTATACAGCAATATAATTTTTGAATGTGCAGCTATGCTTATTTTCTGATAGTCTTAAGACATAAAATTAGAAATTAATTTTAGAAAACATTTTGATTCCAAGATGTAATAAAATCGTGCAGGGTGCTGAGAAACAATTTAAAGTGTGCTTTAAAGGAAAATAATACACTTTAAAGGGGAATAATAATAAAAATAGCTATTAAGGAACTCAGCTCTTTAAAATAAACTATAAAATGCAAATAAAAATGTACTTCAGTTATATTTTACATTTTGGTACAATATCTTAGTGATTTGCTACAGCAGCAAGAATGGCAGCTGAACTGAAGAAACTCCCTAGGGTCCACCCCACCCCCCAACTCTGTCACTGCTCCCCAAGCCCAGTGACCTGACTGGGTGCAGAGGAACATGGCTGACTCCTATTGTCTAATTCTGGCTATTTTCAGAAAGCTGATTTTCAGAACAACCAGGTTGATGGGACATGGAAAGAGCAGAAAAACAGGTGAGGCTCAGCCCCAATGTGCATCTAAGAGTCTTCTGGACAGATGTTGGGGAGGGGGAAAGTCGAATGAACCAAACTTTTAGAATTTGACAACTGTTTTCTGACTGGGTAACCCTGACATGCCACTTAACCTTTCCTTTAGTTTCTTCATCAATGGATGAGGATAAAAAGTCCCTTGCACAGTAGTCACAAAACACCTCACTGGAGCCTTGACAATCATGCCCCAGTGCAGCCATTAAAGAAATATGGAACTCTCTGGAACATTGACATCAATGTCCCCTTTTATCCTCATGCCCACACTTTAATGTGGGATAATCACAATCTCCATTTGGCAGATGAGAACATAATAGTAACATCTACATAAATAAGTGTGGTATGTCAGTGAGTAACAGGGTGGGTCTTGGATTCTTACCATCACATGGCCCTGGATATAACAGACTGTGGTAAGCAGGTGCTTTAGCTCATCTCCAGGTATGGGGAGCCTCTGGAAGGAAATGCTAGACTGAGGTATAGCTGATGTCAGATATTATCCCCAGGCTATTGTTACTTTTGTTTGACTTAATAATTTGTGTGTATAAAATATAGCACACATGAAAAAGGTTGTGCATGAAACCCATACAAATCACAATAAAATAAACAGCCAAGTACTAACCAGCCATCTTAAAAAAATAAGATATTTCCAGTAATTTAGATGCTCATATAGTTCCCTCCTTCCTCCCAAAGGAATGTGCAGAGCTTGTTTGGATGGTCTAACCAGGGAGCACAGCTCCTTTGGTACCCTTGATGGAAGAAGAAAGGTGTGTCTCTGCTGAAGGCCTCCTCTTGATCTAGCACACAGCTGCAGAGGGACACAGAGGATGGCTCAAGAGGCCACAGACACCCCCCTCACCAGTCAGATTAGCTGAGCCAATCCAGGCACTCAATAGGGTGACAAGCATCACAGCCAAATCATCCACATTAAAATCCTTTCCTTTTACTCATTCCCTCCATTTTCTTTCCCTGTATTGTTTTCTAAGGTTTCAAGCTGTTTGTTTGCTCGTTTTGGCCAGAATGTTTGCAGTGGGTGTGATTCTAGACCATACAAAAGTCTCAGGTTTCTGGGTGAGAAATCCAGATGAGAGAAGCATTATACCTGTCTCCCCACTCCCCTGGCCAGCCCAAGTCACATGGACGTGGGTGCCAAGGCTCTATCTTAAAACAAATGCCATTAGTCATGGGCTATTAAAGATCAAAGGCATTTAAATATCATCTAGGCTGGAGATGGGAAATGGTGGCAGGCACCCCATCCCTGCGCTCACTCAGACATTAATCTTGGCATTCTTTGTCCTGACCTGTCTTGATCCTAGGCTAGAAAGTTTTTTTGTTGTTAAATGACAGTCATTCCTCATGATCTAAATCAAACCTTTCTCCTCTGGAAATTCACACACCATTATTTGACTCTTACTCATTTCTCCACCTGCTGTTCTGAACTTACTTTCTGGATCTGATTGGCCTGGTTCCCAGGAGGTAGTCTGTAAGCCACTTGAGGGCAGGGGTCTTAACCTGTTCTTCTGTCCCTTATAGTGCCTCAGCCTGGTGAGGCTCTAGGTGCCTTGTTGACCTGCACAAATTGGCAGACCTATTGAATCATGGCCAGCCAAGCCTTGGGGAGGTCTCTGGTACTTTGAAAACCAGAGATTCCCTGCATCAGACTGTGCAGCTGGGGAAGTCTCACATTCACTCACAGAGTCCATAGTTCTCCAACAATTCTAACCATTTACTAGGATCTGCTTGGCTCTTGGCTTCCCGAGTGTTCCTGCTTTTTCCAGACTATGACCTTTTGTTTCTTTTCCCTGCTTCTGGCCTGCCCTGACCCCCTCAGTCCAGTCTAACTGCTGGTATTTTGATGCCACCAAGGACTTCACCCTGCCTGGGTCCTCTCAGTCTGTCCTGGGAAGCTACCTGGCTTGGCCCAGCCTCTGTATACCAGACTGGACCCCACTGAGTTGTGATCAGCTTAAGAAAACTGAGTGTCAGGCATTTTCCTGCCCACAGTGCTACTGATCTTGAGAGTAACTTTAGCTTAATTTCTGAAAAACTTTCCTTCAAAACTTCATTTTTTGGTCATGATTTTCAGCATCTGAGGAGCAAGTTGAAGTCTAAATAGTAAGTCCATTACTTTGTTTCTTCTAAGAATTCTAATGGGTTAAAATAAGAGACTGACTTTAAAAGGGTGCACACTTGAGGCATCAGGTAAGTAAACCTCCTGATGCCTTGTGCTTTGTCAGGTGGCCTGGCCAGTCAGCTGAGGTCCCTCTTCTACTCTCTCAGTCCCCGAGCAACACAGGCTTGCTCACGGGTGCTGGGATCCCAGACGCAGCAGACAAGCCAAGATGCAAGCACTCAAGTCTCTGCGTTACCTTTGATGTTGCCAACTGGCCAGAGAAGGCCTCCTGGTCAAGCCCAGGACCAGTGTGGGGGGACACTTCTAGAGGTGGGGATACAGGGAACAGGCAATCAGCCGCTACCGCTCACCTGCTGGAGGAAGGCATCAGCGTTTGCTGAGTGCCATGCGCCGGGGGCGGTGCTTTACCTCTGTGTGACCTAAGCTTCACAGCGATTTTCCGACTCACAATCACGCAGAGACTTTGGGTTCCTTGCCAGTGTCGCTAGCAGAGGTTGGAACAAGTATGCAAACTGTGCAGCTGGGACGCTGAGGGGAAGCTGCTCCTCTGAGGGGAACAGCAGCCTCTTGAGCAGGGGCCACAAGAGGGCTCTGAGTGGCCGAGGACACACTCTCCCTGGGCAGATTAGCCATCACACATGGAAACCACCATGCTCACGGGTGTCTTTTCCTCACCCTTAGAGACGAGGACAGTGAGGGGAGATGGTGTCCTCGGGAACCAGGGTCCTAGGACGACGCTGGGCCGAGACGGCTCACCGGCCACAAAACCCGTCCTCGTACTGCCAGACCCAGGTTTAAAGCAGTTTTGGAAGCGCTTGGTTAAAGACCCAGCTCCACAGCCACAGTGAAGCCTAATTAGACCCCAGTCCCAGGCCACCCGCTGGGGTGGCCCAAACTCTGTGCTCTGGGCAGGTGCATCCAACCAAGAGGCACCAACACTCGACCCCTGGCCAATTCTGGCTCCAAACAAAGGGGGGGGCACGTTGGCCGCCCCCCAGAACTTCTGTTCTGGCGAAAGAGCCTCTTGCCTCGGAGGCCTCGGGAGGCTCCGAGGAGGAGCTGAGTCAATGGTTAATTATCACTAAAGACCAAAAACAAAAACAGAAACGCTCCCTTCCCGTTTGGTGGAAGGATTCCCGTTTGGTGGAAGGACACAGATGAAAGGGCCGGGCGAGCAGCGCGGGGAGCACAGGCGCTCGTGGCAGCGCACAAGCAGGCCGGAGTCCAAGGCAGCCTTGCTTTGCTCCGCAGTTCAAAAGCCCGAGTCAGGCTTGGATCTTTCAGCGGCTTCCTGCGGGCTAATTACAGCCAGGACCATCGCATCCTTCTGGGGCGCACACAGAGGCCCACACAGCCCCGGTGACCCTGCGCTCCACTCGTGGCGTGAAACAGGAGACAGAAGCACAACAGGAAAAGGGTGTTTGGCCCCAAACGCACCACCTGACTCGGAGCCAGCCTGACGTAGCCGGAATGGCCTACCTGACCTTACCCCACCCTCTTCGTGTTGGGACTCAGTGCCCTCTTTATCCCCCAGTGAAAGGGGACGGTTGTCTGGCCTGGCGTGAAGGGTGCCGTGTATTTACCCTTCTTTGTAGACAGCATTTCTGGGCCTGTCCTCATTCTCTCACCAAGTATCTAGGACAAAGCCGCCCTCACAGATCAAGGAGGGGTCGTAGATTCTGCTCGTCTGCTCACCCAGGATAAACAGTGCTCCCTCCGCTCGTGAATGCCTCCCTTGTTCTTACTTATCTTAGAAGTTATTTTTAATTGACTCGGTGGCGCATGATCTATTGATGAAAGTCCCATGAGAAGGACCCCTTGTGCAGGTTAATCCTCTGTTACCCTGGGTTGAGGGCAGCCTGGCCCTGAAGGCCTCGGATTTACTGGCTACACACTGAGAGCAAGAGGGTGGGACCTGGAGACAGAGGAATTAGAGGTGAGGCCTGCGGGGTGATGGAGGGGAGGGGCAAGCGGGAAGGGTGTTGGCAATGGGAAAGAGGAGGAGGAGCAGAGGACATGGAGAAGGAGGTGGGAGATGGAAATAACCAGGAGGAAGATGGAGGGGGTGGGACTGCAAGGAAGGCAAGGAGGAAGGTACTGCTATGTGAGAAACTGTGCTAGGTCCTTTAGATGTTGTCACATGTGGTCCTTGCAAGCAGCTGATGAAGTCATTGCCATTATTCATATTTTGGGGTGAGGGAACTGAGTTTTCATGAAGGTTAAATAGCTTGCATCAGCTTGCTCAGAATGGAGGCCACAGATTTGAACTCAGGATATTTTCCTTTGCTTCCAGAGCTCTTTGCTTTATACTAGTCTGCTTCTCCTAAGAGGGATATAGTAGGTATAGGAGACTAGGAGAGGGAGTTGATCGACAATTCTGCAAGCAATACAAACTGATTTGGCTGGTCCTGTTGGGAAGGGGTTTATTGGAGGGCACCAGGTTGTTTTCAGAATCCAGCAGAGGGTTGGAGAACTGGCTTTGCAAAGGACAGGAGCTGGAGTGTTTCAGAATCTGGGCACGAGAAGCTTACTAATACCCCCTGGGGGCTCAGCGCCTGGAGTACATTGGCTCCAGTGAGTTCCCTCTCACTTGTGCAATTGTTGAAACCCCAGAAAAGAGACTGAACCCTTGTGCTGGAGCACATGTTCACTCCAGCTAGTGGAGAGAAGAGCCCCGAGGACTCACAAGGACTCACAATTAGACACCTCTAATTCTCCAATGTTGTTAGCAAATGAAGGACAACGGGGTGCTGAGTGCCCAGTCTACAGCTGCCTCCTCTGGCAGAGTTCGCTCGGTGTTGGGGACTACGATTCAGGCCACCCCAATCTGGAGTAGGCTGGAGTCTTGCTCATGTCCTTGGGGGCCACCATCATTACCACCATCTCCTTCCAGCAGAGTCAGACCACCCTGATACCTTCTAGATCCAGCTGCCAGACGGGACACATTTCTCCTCAGGACTTGATCTTCCTCCAAAATTTACAAGGTTCAACTGTAAGTTTAAAGACCAATGAGCAGCTTGCAATGGACTGTAGAGACCACTCATAAGGCAACGGTCTTTATGATCAGATGACTTGAGTTAAGAGTTCTAGCACTATTTTCCAGCTATCAGACGAGAGAACGCCCATCTTGTTGAGCCTCAGTTTGCTCTGCTGTAAAATGGGGGGATAGTCATATGCCCTCAGCCTCCAACTCCAGGTTGCTGTAGTAAATGAAATGAGGATTGTCAGATGAGCCGCTTAAAGACAAAGAGGCATGGCTGTGATTTCATTATTGTCAAGTGGGACCAGGCTGTCTTGGGTAAGTGAATGCAGGCAGGAAAAGCAACTGCAAACCCTAGTAACAGTGTAGTTTATGGCGTGGAATAGGCCCTCATCTGGATATTCAGATAGTTCCCAACTTCAAGCAGTATGAATAAATGGGGCGCCACTAGATTTCGTCACACACCCCAAAGCCAAATTCTTCCCGAGGGTAGAGTTATAAATTCCACCAGTAATTTTTAAAGCTCTGATTTAAGCTCCATCTCCTTTACTGAGAACCCAACTGCTAAACCCTTCCTGGCAATTAAGCTCCTTGAGGCTGAGTATTAACAAAGCTGGGTTGTCTCCAGCTTCCCTTTTTCCCTTTTGCACTTGGCACTGCGCTGGGATGGAAGCTGATGAAACGGTCTCTCTCCCACCACCCGGCTGTGTCTCTTTGACTGTCCTTCCTGCAGCTGCACCCCAAGATGAGCATTTCCATCGTCGCTCCCTGATCTCTCCATTCCCCCCACACTCCAGGAGGATGTGAACCTTTCTCCTTCCTCACAGGCCCCACTTGAAGCCATCTGCACCCACTCCAGGGCCCCCGCCACCTGACATCTTGGTGTCAAGCCGTCTCAAGCCTCCAGAATCTCCTGATGTGTGTTCTCACGCCCCCAAAGCATGAAACAGGAAGACTGGCCCTCCCACCTCTTCATTTGTCACAGTTTATGCAGGGCCCCTGAACCTGCTCTGTACAACGCTGCCCTGGGCTCGCCTCTCCCTTTGACTAACTTCTCTTTGTCATCCCCATCCTTGTTCTGCAGCGATTACTCCAGATCATCTATTCTTGAAGCCTCTTCTCAGTCACATCTGTATTTCTTGCTTCCTTCCTGGAGGCTTCTGGAAGTACAGGTTCTTTTATCTTCTGCAGTATTCCTAGCACCAAGGGCTGTGACTGTCCCATCAAAGGTGCTCGATAAATGCTTGTGAGATGAATGACTATCTGTGTGCGTCACCCCCGGGCAAAACCAGTGTTAGCGAAACAACCTTCCAGAAGGGGTTCGACTCCCTGTGAAGTCAGCTCACTAAGGGGGTTGGAACCTCACTTACCACAGTCACTTGGGGGACCCTCCAGTGAAGGTTTATAATTATGATGATAGACAGTAGGTTTAACAGTAAGATTTCTAAAGACAACAAAAGAACCGTTTGACAGTGTCTGAACCTACACGATGGAATGAGAATTATAGATAGTTTACTGTAAAGCTCAGCATAATTATATACCCTCCTCTCCAGATACACAGTGGGATTCCGATATTAATTTCCAATCACTCCTCACCAGGGATTGGTGAAAATCCTTAGCCAAGTGTGGTTAAGGAAGTGTCTGTTCTCACCTGCTTTGGGTTTATTTTCTACGTGCCTTGAGCTTTCCTCCAGCTTCCAGCTGTTCCTACCCCACACTGGCTGGTCCCGGGGGCCTCCGTTCTTGGGACTGGGATTCCTCACGTCAGGATTTGTGTTGGAAATTCCAGAAGCTTCTGTCTGCAATTCGACATAATTCAGATTGTAGATTTAGAAGGTGAAAGTGGAAGATTGACAAGGTTCACAGGATGTCAGAATGAGAAGAGATGTTCATGAACTGAGCCCAGGAGTGGCACCTAGCTCTCCAGCTCAAGTGTCTGTGCCAACCAGAGTCATGTGCAAGCTTTGCTGAAAGGACGTAATGACCATTTGGTGATTTGGTCACAGTCAAGGGACAACGTGGTGTGACAAGTGGCATGTATTTGCCCTCATTGCAGGAAGGCAGGGATGTTAAGGGTAAAGATAGGGCTAGACTCAAGTTGAAAATAGCACTAGTGTTTGAGAACAATGGAAACCTAGTGGCAGAAATGGTGTTTCTTTAACTCAGCTTTAATTAACATTCAAAATCACTTTCAAACCAACAGAGCAGTAACAAAGTGAAAAACTGGAGCATGAATGCCCGAGAGCAGGAGTGAGTGGCCACACCAAGCCTAATTCAGCTGTTGACCAAGCCGCCAGCTATGTAACGGGAGGGGTAGACTCCACACCCCCACCTCCTAGGGACCTGGTGCAGCCAGCTGGGAGGAAGGGTCAGGTGTGTTAGCAGCGTCTTGGCTTTGAACTGACTTCTGCAAACCCTCTCTGAACCTCAGCTAAGGCAAGTTGCCAGTTCAGGAGAGCAAATCAGATTGGATGCTAGGACACAAAAATACTGGAGCTATTTTCAAAACTGTCATTTAAAGCGTAGTAGGTAACGTTGTGATGAGACACACATACGCACACATGCAGTGAGTTACAAAGTATTGCTCATTAACCAATATCAGCAGGTAAGAGTCAAAGAGATAACACAACTGTAAATGACCTGGCCTTCTGAATCAAAGCAAGACACAAAATAGCTAATACAAAAATTCCAGACCGAAAACTGCAATGTCCAAGGAGCAGTTAAGTAAATGAAAGCTGGGTGCCCCATGACCTGCTAGGCACCTATTAAAGATTATGATCATTACAAATGGAAGGATTTAGGCAAAAAGGGAACTGCTCACTATGACATCACATGAGACTAGTCTTGTAAACACAGGATGACCAAAACGAGGAAAGAAAGTGCTTCACTGGAAAAAGCCCTCTTTATTCCTTTCTTGAAGTAAGAAAGAGGTTATATTGTATGTGGCCATCACTTCAGTTCTCTTGGTGTTTTCATCTGTCAGGGATCAAAATATCAACAGTGTATGTTGAAGCACTGTAACCAGAGGTGATTTTTTTCCTTTTTAAAATATCATTTCTTGTTATTTATGGCAGCAATATTAGGAAAGAGATAAACAAAAGCAAATACATTCATAATTCTATTCTGCATAGATGACACCTGGATAGTTTCTATTCAGATACTTGAATATGCAGACAGACAGGTTCATTTATTGTATAAAATCAGGCTCCTTCTCTTCCTCCAGGAGTATCTGTGCTGCGGGCCTTGCGTTTGGCGGTCAGGCCTGCCCTGGGGAAACCTGCCCTCTCCTCCCAGGGGAACTTTACAGACGGGCACAGGTTAGTTAGAAATCCAGGCAAGTGTGTGTGTTGCATCTACAAGAAGACACTGAAGTGTCGAAGCAAGATAATGGGCAACTTCTTCAGCTTCTTCCCAGGCAGCTCCTCCCCCATCTGAAGAGTTCTTTGCTTTTGCCTAGAACAAAACAAACAGTGAAGGGCAGGACAGCTCGGAGTCTCCTGCCCTGGCAAATGATGTGTGGACAGGAAAATGTCAAGTGGTCCTGCTGGCAGTGCTTGATCAAGAGCAGCACTCTGGAAGGGGGGAGCACTAAGAGGGGGTCATCCACCAGGCTCCCCTGCCCTCCAGGTGCCCAGACTTAGGCATTGGCATCCTGGCATCTGAGCTGTGCCCACCCAGGGAGAGAGGCCCCACACTCTGCTGCAATTGCAGAAATACAGAAGACTGGGTGAGGAAAGCAGGAGGGGGAGACTTCACCCAAACACAGTTCTGCATTCACTGCCTGGGGCTGCTGTAGCTAAATACCTCCATCTAAGTGATTGAGACTTCTTTTCTCTCAGGGTTTGGATGTTTGTTATCCAGCTGGGGGATGGGGTGGGGGGGTTGTGCGTCTACCCAAGTCTCTAGAGGAAGATCTTTCCTTGCCTCTGCCAGTATCCAGAGCCCAGGTATGCCTGGGTTTGTGCAGAGTGCAGATCACCCTGTCTTCAGTCTTCATCGGCTGTCTTCTTCTGTGGCTGTTCTTCACATGACATTCCAGTATGAGTGTGGGGGGGTAGGTGGGGGGGTAGTCCCTTTTCTTATAAGGGTGCCGGTCAGACTGTCCAAGGCCATTTTAATGACTTAGTCACCTTAACTTGATTCCATCTGCAAAAACCCTATTTCCCCATGAGGCCATATTCACTGGGAGTTAGAACTTCAGCATATGATTTTGAGGGTTGGCGGAATGGACCCTTTTTCACTATTTCAGATGTATTTGGAAGGAGTAACTAGATAGGGCAGATCAAATATCGAAAACTTCTCAACTCTGTCTCCTAACACACCTCTATAACATGCAGAAAATCTTTTGGGGGATCTCCATGGCAACTATAGCTTTGGAAAAGTCACTTAAGTTCTGTGGGCTTTGGTTTTCTCATTTATTTAATGAGCTAAGGCAGTGACTTTTAAAGTGTTGACCTTGACACCCTGGTGGGAACTTCATGTCCTGCTCATGACTATGAACTGACCCAAGAATGCAAATCTTTCTCCAGCTCGTACAGCTGACACCCACTTCCCTTCGACACCCCTGCTTATGTACAAGTAGCGGCTACTTGCCAGTAACCCACAAAGTTTGGTATTTATAAACTAAAATTAGTGTTTGCAGGGTTTACTAAGGACTCAAATTTGCTATTCCGAACTGTGCTTTACATAGGCCAAATTTCTCCAGTTTTTGGAAGAATGCCTTTTAGTTAGTTCTCCAGCAGTTGTTTTGAACTGTTGTGGTTTCCAGTGGCTGGTATTCAGATTTTTTATTTATAAATTACTGTTGGTTTAGTGCCTTCATTATCCATTTTGGTCCCATGGCAACTGACGACTTTTTGATTTGTTCTAGAATGGGTATTTGGGGCCTATAGAATTGTCCAATAAATACTTCATATATAAGTGAATTGCATAAGTCATTACTCAGAAATCTAGAGAACAATTGCTGCAATGGAAATAGAGGAACCCCACCACAATGTGTGTGTAGCCAAAATGTAAATTTTCAGTGAAATTAATGAAAACATATTAAAAATCAACACACTAACCTAGGCAAGAAAAGAAAAGATAAAGGTTGGTTGTTCAGCCTGGTAAAAGTAGGGATGCACTGAGAACACTGGAGGGGATGGAAATGAGATGTGTGTGAGTATCAAAACTCACCAATGTACACACTTAAAAATGTACACATTACACTGTATAAACACCTCCATAAAATTTATTTTCCAAAAATGAAACAGAAAGAAGTTGTTGTCATATCTCTGTTGCTGAAGGAGTTAGATGCATCATCCCTTTATTTTAGGGATGCCTGGGATGGAGGTTTCTACTGGGATGTAGAACTTTGAGGGTTAAACCCCGGAAAGTTCTAGCCAACACACCAGGTCCTTCCCTCTGCTGGACAAAGACACGTCCTCGGTGGCTGGATGGCCAGTGGATTTGTGCCACACGAATACCTTTCATCCTACAATCCTGGTTAGTGTAATAGAATGACAAGGCTGTTTTTGAGACCCTCCCGCATTCAGTTAAAATATAAAGCCAAGTGTACAATATCAGGTTTTTCTCTTTTAACATAAATAGGGAGTCACAGATGTTGTCTGTTCAGCAAGTTCACTGCAGCATATTCATTCATGTCCTCAGAAGTTCTCACCTTCTTCCCCTAAGCCCACCCCTCTAATTACCAAACAGGAGGGAAAGCCGTGGATCAAGTAAGCCTCCTTGTCCTGGCAGGCGCAAATGGTACAGGCAAGAAGGTGGAGGAATCCCTAAAGAACTCAAGTGCACCCTCTGCAGGCCCTTTGCAGGTTGCGATGCGAATCACCTTGATTGAGCACCGGATTCTGATTGCAGAGAGAATGTGCAGCACCCTGGTTCTTACTGAGAATTTTCCCCACCTAAAGATGACTTTCTTTGAATAGTGTCCAATATTGAGTCTCTGAATTGGCTCCATTGTTCACACGTTCATCTTCAGCGTGTCAGAACTTGGACTTGTGGCTTTTTGCCTTTGACAGAACTGTGTTTAGTCCTCACAAGGGTGCTACAGAGTATGTCTGACCTGTGCTGTAGCTCAGAGCCCACCGGGGCCTGTCTTATCTCCCTCCCACATAGCCTTTGAGTCCCTGAGTAACCCAACACCCGAACAGAGGTCACTTTCAAACTATGAAAGCAACAGGAGTCTTAAAATGCCAAACAAACAAATATGAGGTGGACAATTTAAAAATAAAACCAGCACAGACTCATCCAGACAAGGAAGCTCCCTGGGGGCTCCCCCTCAAGACTCACTGCTCCCAGTTTACCCCAAAACCTGAACAACCCTGCCCCATTGTTCAGGCTGCATTTAGGGCTCTGTCGGCTCCTGGGACGTTGTGGTTGGATAAAGGTCCCCTTCCTTCCACACTCACACATTCCCAATTGGGAATGTCTTTCATAAACAAGCATCTTTTCTCCGTATAATTTAGAGGACTTGTCCTCAAGCATGGGTGGGCACCGTGGTGTGACCTGATCCCTACACAGCTGCTAGGTTTTCCTGTCCCCTGGCAGGGGACACTCGACTTTCCAGACAGGGTTCGTGGTGGGGCTGCTATTTATTTAACTGCAAATCCCACTTATTCGAAATGCACTCACTCTACTATTATATTTCACTTTGTTTCCTGCCCTTATGGGCTCCTAAAATTTACATCTGACTGCTCCATTATTCTTCAGTTTGGGGCTTGGGTTTGGGACCTGGGTCTTGGGTAACTCCCATTCAGAGGTGGTTTGTACAGGAAAAGTTTGCTTGTTACAGACAGGAAGGCTGCAGCAAGGGTGGTGCTGGTGGGGGCTTTTCCCTTGGGCAGTCCCCTTTCAAGGGGCTTTATTTGCTATTAATGAATTTCTGCCAGCTCCAAACCTGGGGACTGCTGCTGTCTACACAGTATGCAAGATGGGCCTCTCACCCCTCTAGCTGAAGCCCCCCAGGTTCTTGCCATCTCCCTTCTGGATGAAACACTGGCCAGGTTCCAGGCACTCAGCAAGACTGTCCAGACTGCTCGTGGGGCACAAGGCTTCAAGGTCATTACTTCCAAAGTGTCACAGCCCCCCCTTTCACAAAAAACAGGGGCTGCCAGAAGAACATCCCAAGTCCAACTGCTGTGGGCCATCTCTCACTCTTCATATATAGGGCTAAGCCAGGAGCTAGTGACATCCAGGCTGCTGGATCAGGGTTCTTGCACAGAGACCAGAAGGAGGCCTGAAGTCTCCTGCTGTCACCCCAACACTGAGCTCCCCCTCTGGGCAGGCAGTGGGGTGTGACAGTCTGGGGACCTGGGTTTCTGGAGACCAGCCTCATTCCTAACTCACTTCTATCTCCAGTCAGCTCATTTGGGGGCCGTGGGAGAGAGCCTGGGAAGAAGGCAGGCAGCTGGAGGGTGGGGCAGTAGAGAGCAGCCCACCCCTAAAGCCCACCAGCCCACACCAACCCACAGGTTGGTCTCTGCCAACCCTGTGAACGTGTCAGTTCGATGAAGTTAGGGGACCAGGCACCCTCCAATGTGTGAAGACTCCCAAGCAGCTTTTCAGACCCCACATACTGTAGCATGAAGCCCAAGTTCAGCCAGGCATCCGGTTCTCAGTCATGTGACACTTTTGTCCTGCTCATCTCCCATCGTTGCTCCCCACACATCTCATCCTATCCTGCTGGGTGCTCCTGTGTTCTCTGCCCATTCCCATCCCCCTGCCTTTGCCACATGGCACCCTGGAAGAACTAGGAAGAACTAGACTATTTTCTTTATCCTCTTCCAACTCTGAAGCGGTCTCCTTCCAGCTCAAGTTCCCTGTATTAGGCGAACTAGCTTCCTGTTCAGAGGGAGCTATTTCTCCATTGAATTCTGCTAGTGTGCTTGGCATACACCCTTATGGCACTAGAGTTGTTAATAAAGGTGCCAGGTCCGTGTCTCCCTGATGAAGCTGCAGAAGCTTTGAGACTAGGGACCGATGTCCCACATTCATGAATACCTCTACCCATCACTCATCCAGGAGCCAGGGGACTTGATGATATAGCCGGTTGTCTACCTGTCGGAAGCATCTTCTTGCTGAGAATATGACATGTCAGAAAGACCTTGCTTCAAACCTTGACTGTGTCCGTTCCCAGCTCTGAGCCTTCGACACTCACGGGGCTTGTTTCCCCATCTATGAAAACAGACAACCAGTAAAATCGGCCCCCTGGACTTGCTGTGAATCTAAGGCGAAGTGTGTGTGTGAAAGGCTTGCTTGGTGCAGCGCCTTCCTCTGAACCAGGGTTCAATAAGCAGCTGCCATTATTATCAGCTGATTCTTTCCGAACCCGGAGCCAGGTTCCTATGGAAAGACTCAACAAGAACAAGTTAATGGTGACACTGGCTTTAAGGGAGATGTCCTAGAGGGTTGAAATGAGTTTGAGAAATCCAACAAGGAGAGAAATGAGAGGTGAGCCCAAGCTTACTTCCCCTGACTTTTTAACAGCCTCCCGACAGCGTCGAGCTGATGCTTTGGCTATCACAGCACTTTTCCCAGAGACAGGGGAAGAGTGACTGTGCACAACACTGCAAATCTGTGCTTGTCAGCTGACCTTGAACATAACGAACAGCCCCCGAGGAAGGTAGCTTCAATTACAGCCATGGGGTTGGAGGAGCTCCTTCTAGGGAGATTGATTTATTGGGGCAGTAACACAGCCCAACAGCCCACACGCAGATCCTACCTTTGGCTTGCTGCCCACCGACTTCCTTCTCTCCTGCCCTGATATATTGATCTGTGTGTGTAAGCTGTGTAGTTTATTGCAGGGGTGCAAGCATGCCATACAAGCATGCGTGTGTGTGCGTGCGCACACTTGTGCACAGGCACACCCTTGCACACCGCTGTTCACTGCTGTCTCAGAATAGAATCTCCTAGCTTGGGGTTCTTTTACTGAGGATTTCCAGACCGTAAACTAAAGGAAATCTTGTTCCACTTTTTCATGTGGAGGCTTTCATTTCATTCTTCTGCTATAGGTAGTCTCCAAATATCCCAGAAACCCCTCAGTTTCTGAGTGTCATTTTGCAGGAAGGAAGAAAACTAGTGTTTTGCTGTGTGTGGCATGCCAGGTGATGTCACTGGTATCACCATCCTTGTAAGTCAGAGGAAACTTGGAAGAGTCAAGGAGTGTCCCCGCGGTTAAAAGCTTACTGAAGCCAGGACCTGAACCCACCCAGGTGTGTCCCATGGGGAATGACAGATGTCCACCCCCACCACAGATCTACCTCCAGAAGGCAGTCATATCACCTGGGTATATTGGAAATATAGGGGTACCATTTCAATTCATATCCTCAGAGATGTTCTGTGCCCAGCACGTACATGATTATTTGACTTCCCTGGTATTATTGCTGATAACAAGTCATAAGCAGCTTAGCAGCTTGAAACAGCACACGTGTATTAGCTCATAGTTTCTATAGGTCAGGAGTCTGTGTGGGGCAAGCCGACCCTCTGCTCAGGCTCATGAGATCACAGTCTAGGTGCTGCACAGGGTAGGTCTCTCACCTGGAGACTCAGTGGGGAAGATCCATTTCCCTGATTACCTGAGGCTGTGGGACCCAGAACTTCAGGGTCATTGGCTGGAGGATGCTCTCGGGCCAAAAGGCTGCCACGGTTCCTGGCCACGTGGGCCCAAAGGGATGCAAACTCATCCACTTTCTTGTAACCTGCTGGGGAGAGATTCTTGCAAGATGGACACGATCTTCTTTTGTGACGCAATCACATACATCATGTCACTGCTGTCCTAGTCTATTCCTGAGCAGCAAATCACAGATCCGGCCCATGTTCAGGGGCAGGGTACCCATCAGGCATGGGCCCCGGATCATTGGGAGGGCCACCCTGAGGCCTCTCCACCGCATCCTCTTTTCCTTTTTCCTCGTTCCTCTCCTTCCTCACCCTTCTTCATTTTCCCATCCTAGTCTAGAGGTAGGGCTTTGCCAGAAAATAGTTATGATGCAACATGTATTTTATATGTCCAATAGCCTCTACAGGAGAGAGGGGCCTCTTGATCGCTATTAAAAAATGTGGGCCCCTACTATAGCTTTCATTTTAAGTAGCATTTTTCTGAGTGAAATAACTTTAAAAATGTGATGTCTTCAAATAGCTGTTTGATATTCTGTCACCTGAGTCACCATGATGCATTTATTAATTACTTTGGGACAATTAAGCTGCCCTCGCTCTTTCACCATTGCAGGTGACCCTGCAGGACTCTCTTGGCACCGACTTCCCCGTGGAAGCCTCTGATATTTTCCTTGGGCTAAGGGGTGATGCAGAGCTCCCCACCCAACACCTGGGCCTGCCTTTCACATCCCTCAGTCCATACAGATGTATGCTGCTGCCAGAGTGTGTGAGAGTGTCTGCTACCTACACTGGTGATTTTCTATTACAAGTCATTTTTCTCAATGTTATAGGTAAACCATGACAGTTTGGCTTTAATTACATAGAAATGTAATTTAATTACATTTTATAGTTACATTTACATTTTATTTATTTTTAACTACTGGTGGGGTTTCTACTTTTTTGGGGTTTGCTGTCCATTGGCCTTTCTCCTAATGTTGTGTTTTGCGCTCCTTCTTGGTTCGCCTTTTCTCCTTTCCCCACAGGTGCCCTTCTGTGCTGGGTGCCTTCCTGCTGCCTCTCAGGCTTTAGGTGGGGGTAATGTGAACCTTTCCAGAACTCAGTGGGGGCCAAACACTTTGTAAACAGAACAGTATCACAGAATGCAAACTCTGGGGGCCCATAGGGAGGTTGGCCACACCCATCATTCCTCTGACTAGGACGCCAAGTTTCCCCCAGAGTTGTGAACCTATGTCCTCCCAGACTTGGAATGGGGTCACCCAGGGGCCAGCAGGGTCGGGGGGTGGGGGGTAAGCGGTTTACCTAACGACTTTGCCAGCTGAGCTCATGTGCACTCAGAGCTGTGACAGGTCTGCACCTCAGAGGAAGTGTTCCCTACTGCTATGGGAAATGGGCAACTGTAAATCAGGTGCTCTGACTTTTTTATCCTTGTCAAGATGTTATATACTAGAGTTGGCAAGGGACCCATTGCCCTACAGGTGGCCAGTCTACAGGGTCACCACTTTGGGAAAGCTCACTCCTCCACCCCTGCTCAGCTGAAGAGGTGCAGGTGGGCTTGTAGGAATGGAGGCACCCCATAGGGCTGAGCCCCACTGGTTGTGGATTTTGGTCTGGACCAAATGTTATCTTCCAGAAACTTGAGTCAGAGACAGACAATAAAAACAGTGGGAAATTCCTCTTCTCAGTGCTAAAACTGCTCTTTGCCTCTTACTGGCCTTCTCAGAGCTCCTCCTTTAGAGAAAGGGTTGCCCGAGCAACAGCTGCACCCAGTAGACATGATGGGGAGTCATTCAACTGGAGAAGAAAGGATAGAAGGGGAGCTCTGGGGGCACCAGCTGGTGCTTATTAGCAACCAAGGCCAAAGCTATGCTCAAAGTCTCGTAGTAAGTTATGGCACATTCTTACCAGAGACTACTAGGCAGCTATTAAAAATAATGTTTTCAAAGAACTTTTATGACACTGAAAAATGCTCAGGACATGAAGTAAAATGAAAGAAAGATATAAAACCACACACAAAATTTAGAAGATGATAACAATTCTGTAAAAGGTCAGTTGGAAGTATTATAAAAATGGTAGCCAAGATTACCTCAGTAGCTAAGATTATAGTTGAGTTTTATGTTCTATGGTTTAAAATTTTCCTGCATTAAGTTTTGTGACTTTTATTTACCAAAAAACCCCAATCACTGATATTTTGAAAGACCAAGTGAACCTCCCCAGACCTCTGGAGATTTAGAAAGTTCCTATGTGTTAATAATTCTTTGGATCCAGTCGTAAGAAGGTTGTGTTCACCAGACCAAGGTTGATGGACGCTACACAACTTCCCTCATCTAAGATGAAGACACATCTACTAAATACATAAGCCGGATCTGCTAGGTTAAAAAATACATGCCAAAAGGACTAACTTCTGCAGAATACAAGAAACAAGAGCATCTTCATCACCAATGTCAGCAGCAAGACCCACACCCTATACTGTTTGCTTATTGTGTGCCAGAGACCATGCTGAAATATGATCTATTGTCTTCTCTGATCTTTAAAACAATTACTTTACAAACGAGAAATCGAGTTTAGCATGAGTTAAATAATGAGGTGAATATAGCCTCATCTGTATAAATTTACCCAGGGAGAGGGGGGAGGAGATGCTTCTGCCTCCTTTACTGTTGGCTCTGCTCTGGACTTTGACCTTGGCTGCAGAAACCAGAGAAGGTGGCTGGAAGAGGTGCATTAGCCTGGGGATATTTGTATGAATTTTTCTGAGCAAGGCTGATGACACAGCTCCCTTTAGAATTACACCAGTTTACATCAAAAAGCTTTAGTGATGCAGCAATTATGGCTCATGGAAAGTAAGAGGCCAAATGCTCTGGAACTGGGATTGTGGGCGCTCCAGGCCTCAGCTGAATTCACTTTGCAATCAACCTTGATTGTTATCTTGTTAGGCCCTGAATCAAATGCAGCTCAGCACAAAGACCCCAGACACAGGAAGATGAGGACAAAAGAAAAAGTTTACTAGGAAAGCTCAGCTGAGGGCCAGGGAGTCAAGGGAGACTCAGCACGCTGACTGTTCATTTGCAGGTCTTTTTATATAATTTTGCAAAGCTCAGATTACACATTTGCATTCTTATTCCAAAACCAAGCAGAGGTAAAACATGGCAGACATGTTTAGACTACATTAAATTTACAAGCACATGTGCTGGGTTATCTACCAGGCCGCAGCTGCTATCCGTTTGTTTTCCTTTCCCAGGGGAGTGCTGTCCCCTGGGAGGAGGGAGTTGCCTGTGCCATTAGGGGAGGAGACACTGTTTACTTTGGTGGTGCTTAATGTGAGACCCAGTCCAAATTTTCTGCTACCCATCACTCTCTCTGAGTTTGTTGGTTTCATCAGCTTGAGATGCCAAGCTTTGTTCCAGCTCATGACCCCTGTGGCTGACTTTGTGGACCTCTGGGGAATTGGGTTCCTTCTTGGAGTTTTCTGGGAATGTGACAATAAAAGATGGGGTCTCAGTGGCTGGCAGTTGGGGAAGGGATACTTCTGTCGGCCCAATGGACCATTGGGAGTTGATGTACGAATTCTAAGTATCCCAGGCAAGCTTATCCCACATGACCATGTGTAGATACAGAATCATTATGTGTCATCTTTCTATTACTTAAAAAAAAATGTAAACTGTACATCAAACACTTTTTAATTAAACAAATCCAGTTCAGTCATGAAATTGTGGGTGCAGGTTTGACTAGCATAAATGTCACTTGTAGTTAGTGTAAAATGAAACTTAGGTGGTAACGACCCCGTGGCTTCTTTGAGAAACTGCCCCTGGGGAGACTTCAAAGCTCAAGGGTGGGATCTTCTTGGGAGAGAGTTGGCTCGAGATCACATGCTCTTGAGGTCCCTGAAGGCCACATGGGCTGCATTGCGTCCGGCCGCTCCCATGACGCCTCCTCCTGGAAGGAAATGGCTCATGAACTGAAGTTTCACTCAAGCCTCTCTCCACTGCCCTCCACACCTGCCAGGCCATGGGCAGAGCCTGGGCCTACAGAAGAGCCAGCCGCTAAACAGAACAGGATGCTTAAGGGTGGCCAGGACCAGGGGGCCTGGGGTTCCTTTCAGGTTTTCTGCTGCAGAGCTCTGGGGAGGGCCCAGGCGCCTGGTTCTGGCAAGCGCCCCCTCCATGTCTGAAGGGCCACCTGCTCGATGGTGAGATTCTCCACTTGCAAAACTGAAACATGAGGCTAAGGGTTTGGAGGGGTGGGGTGGGGTCAGAGGGGGTGCGGAATTCACAGCCTTTCCGGGAGGAAAAGTCCCACAAAGCACAAAGTGTGGATCTGAGAAGGGAGCCTGGTGGCTTCCACTAGGTGCAGGGAAGACTCTGAAGCCTGAGAAATGGTGACAACCTTCACGGTTCTAAAAGATGGGCGGGGAGTTTAGGGACATATGTTTCTCCCAACCTAAAATGGAGATGTGGAGAGTGGGCACAGGGTCTCAGACCTCAGGAGGGGAAGGTGGGGGCTAACCTGAGGGTGTGGCTGTCTGGGGGAGGCCAGAAGCTTGCTGTGCTGAGAACTCTGAGCAAGGTTGGGGGGGTCCATGCCCCATCCTCCTGCCTGCCTCACTCCTTATCCAGTCCATTGCCTCCACAAGCCTCTCACTGCTGGCCAGTCCTTGCAGCCCATACAGGAACTGGGGGCCAGGGTACTCACCAGGGTGGGCCCCACTTCCGCAGAGATACAGGCCAGGGAGAGGGCAGCGGTAGCTGGAGTGCAGCGGCACAGGGCGGGCGAAGTAGAGCTGGTTCAGGGCCATGGCACCATGGAATATATTCTGTGGAGGCAGGGCGAGGTCATTAGAGCCTTTATTACTTTTCTGGGTTTTCTTCCCCAAGGAAGCCTTTCCCTGCAGCATGTTTTCTTGGGTTAATAAGATGCAGAGAGAGGCGGGTAAGAGAGAGAACAGGCGCTTGGCCTAGAACTGGGGGTAAAATTTCCCAGAGGCATTTGTTAGGCAGAAAGAAGGGGTAAGGAGCATATTCAGTATGTGAACAAACCAAACGTGAAAGGAAGGGGAGACTGTAGAGGTTTTGCTGGGACCAAGAATCCCCCTCGCTCTGAAAATAGAAGAAGTAGAGTTTTTGTAGCTGGAACACAGAACGTATTTCTATGGTCCAAGCCCAGCAGGACCACAGAGACCCCAGGCCTGGCAGAAAGGGCCAGGCTCGGTGGCACTGGCCTTGCATGAAGGGAGGTATGTGGGGCTGGGGACGGGGGTGACAAAGGTCACTGTTGTAAAGTCTGAACAGGAAAACCAGCACCTGCTGGCTGTCTTCAGTGATGTCCTGACTGCCCCTCCCCCACCATGGAGCGAGTCCCCATCCTCAAGTCTGCTTCCGGCTCTGCTCTCATCTGTCCTCCCCCCTGGGGATGGAGCCTCCCTCCTTGTTCTTCAGCTGGATCCTTCACACCCCCTGAGCTCTGCAAGCTCATAGCAGCCCAGCGCTGTCAATCCTGCCTGCCCCTTGCCACCCACACTCAGTCGTTCCT